>JAOVVH010000039.1:9569405-9582051 GCA_028566435.1 Scorpiodoras heckelii
CACCACCCAAATAGTACCTGATCTGTGCTGGTCCTGTGGGGGTCCTGACCATTAGAGAACAGTGTAAAGGGGACTAACAAAGTATGTAGTGAAACAGATGGACTACAGTCTGTAATTGTAGAACTACAAAGTGCAGCTGTATGGTAAGTGGAACTGAGAAAACAGACAATGAGTGTAGAGAGAAGGAGGTGGTCATAAGGTTATGCCTGATCGGTGTATATCAAAGGAGACTGAGGTTCAATCAGAAAGCTTGATGTCTCTCCTTACCTTTTTCACGTCGGCCAAGTCTCTCTTTTTGACTCTTTTCTCTCTGATATCTGCAATGGTCTGGCGTGACTTCAATCCAGCTGATTCGCTCCCAGATTCAGAGCAGCTCTCAGACTCGGATGTGCTGTTGGACTCGGAATGCTGGGACTTTGCACGTTCACTGCCCTGCTCACTCTCAGACTGGCTGCCCAACTCTGAACATGAATGATTCGACTCCTCTGATGCAGAGTTGCTACATCAAAAAAGGCCAAAATCAGGATGCAGCATGACAGAAAAGCACTCGTACAAAAAACATTTGCATATGCTCTAGTTAAGTCAAAACAATTTATGAACACACATTGTTTAATTTTAACATTAGGTAAATGTGTGATGCATCAAGTAACAAACAATGTCATACATTCGCAAGATTCAGTGCAGCTAATGACACCACTCAATACACACTCACCATCAACTTTATTATTAATACCTGCAAAAAAAACTGCAAATTAATAACCTGATGTGGTCTTCTGCTGTTGTAGCCCATTTACCACAAGGCATATGTGTTGTGTGTTCTGAGATGCATTTCTGTTCACTGTGATTGTTTATATGCGTTACTATAGACTTCCTGTCAGCTCAGTCAGGTCATTCTCCTCTGACCTCTCTCATCAACAAGGCAGGGCTTCAGACTGTGACAAAAAGCGTGACTATTATTTTTTTAGTGTGCACAAGTTAAAATTTCACACAGTCACATAAGTGTGTGTATGTAGAGGCAGTACTGCATGGTATTTACATTCACCAGTCAAGTTAAGGATATGTGCATTTGAACTTTATGTAACAATCCAATTAGCTGGTCTATAGCTGATTATTTGAAGAAAAAAAATGAGGAAAGAGATGAGGAGGCTGATGGGGCAGGAGAGGCACTGACAGCATTCCACATTCCTACTGGTCTGTATGAGACCATTCACAATACACACTGGCTCTATCAGGTGTCACTCATTAATAATGCAGAAATGCAAAAAAAATGTGAAACGCTAAATATAGACAGACTAAAGATGTGTGGTAATGTGAAAAATGGAGGTAAATTACAGTGTTGTCAGCTCAACTAAGAGTTGAATGAACATTGTATCATGAAACAAAATTTACTATAATATGAGGTTTGGGGGGGGGCTATTCTGAAAAGCAACACAGCATCAAAAATATACATACATCCACACAGACTATTGATTTAGTATTGCTGAAAGTTCTAAAATGTCTTAGCTTACGAAGGCCTAACTTCCTGTTAGTCATTATGACTGGCTACAGCTGGTAGCTTCCCTGTGCCCACATCAGAAGGGTTTGATTGACAGCACTCATTGGATTGTCCACAACAGTACAATGCCAAAATCCAAGGAGCTCAGTGCAGTTCTGACAAAGATGATTGCAGATTTATACAAGTAGGGAAGCCATTTCTAAACAACTGCAGATTCCAAGATCATCAGTTAAAACAACTGTGTGCAATCACAGGTTATTGGGAGGTGTAGCCACTTTGCCAAGGTCTGGAAGAAGACCCAAACTGTCACCCTCAGTTAAGAGGAAACCATGAAACAAAGGCTACTGGAACACCAGAGTCACTGTCTAGAATTAAGCAAGTTCTATATCGCCATACACCTTCAAGCTCAGCTACAGTTTGCAGCTGACCACATGGCCTTTTGGAGGAAAGTTTTCATGTTTGGAGAAGTAAATGTGAGGCATTCAACAATTACAGTGTACCAACTGTGGTGGTAGCATCATGCTTTTGCTGCCAATGAAATTGGTCCCTTTGTTTTTAGTTTCCCCTCTCTTGTCCAGGCCATATTTGCATAGAGCTCTGATAAGCTCTAGGCACTATCTGCATGCAGAGTGCCGATAGGCTCCAGAGTTGTTCTGCGAATCTGAATGTACAATGTGGATGTATCCTTCAGTGACCATCACATCCATGTGTGGGCCTTTCCCAAAATGTTGTGAAAATTGCAAGTGCACAATTATTTATAAAGTCTTTGCATGCTATAGCATTAGATATCCTTCCACTTGAATTAATGGGCCCAAACCAGATTCATCAAATCCATGTGCAAAGCAGTAAGTGTAAAGACATGGTTTGGCAAGGTTGATGTCAAAGAACTCAAGTGGCCTGAACCCTGACCTAACCTCCTCCATACGAAACTTGCCATGTCTTCATAAATGTCACTTTGTGCACAGGAGCATAATCATGCTGGAACAGCTTTGGACTACGCTGCACAGTTCCAGTGACGGGGAAATCTTAATGCTGCAAAAAAGACCTTTTAGATAATTGTGTGCTTCCAAATTTGTAGGAACAGCTTGGGAAGCCCCACATATGGGTATGAAATTCAGGTGTCCATAGAGCTTAGCATGTAAGAAACACTGAGTGTAGTTATAAATAAATAGATTTCTGCATATAAGCTACATATTTGGAGAAACTGAATTAAATTTGTAGACTGATGACTATGCTGCTTTCTTGATGAGGTCATATTCTCACATGGGTTTTCATACCACTGCTATACTGTTGACACTCAACTGCTCTCATTTCCTCCCACAGACACTCACTGTTTCTGCATAGATATCAGCATATCTGGCTGACACCACAGAAAGCAGCTAATAAACTCAAACTTAATTCCAGAAACACTGAGCTGCTCTACATCCTTGATGATGCATCCCCAATATCCAATAACTATCATTTTTAACTATCATTCTTGTTTTTCTTTTAAAAGCTATATGAATTTTTCTGCATTTACTTTTTAATGTTTACAATTTTTTATTCTTTCTATTACTGCTCATGTTCCCATGTGATTCTAAGCATTTTGAGGTGCACTGAGTGTAGTAAAACTAGACATTACTATACTGAAAAGCAGCTCAATACATTTTATACTACACTATATTTTATGCTTTCCTCTGTACCCTTACACTTGTTTTTCCCCTCACGTTATTTCGTAATGTATATCTAAAAACCCTATCATTATAAATACCAGCACTCACATAAAGGTCCTTTGCACAGGGTGTAAATTCACCTATTCCTTAATTTAGTCTGGAGCCCTGATGAACAAATAAATTTTAAAAATTCCCATATTTGTGTCATTATTTTTAAACTGCAGTATCATTCCTTGTACCCCTATATTACACTGTGCGGCAGAAAGGGCATTGTAGAGCATTTAGAGAAACAGGCATGCAGACCGAAAATGAGATGATTCTCACAAGTAGCTTATAAGTTCATTTATGTGTACTTTCAGTGAGATTTCAGCCCTGAAAGAGAGCTGAGCAATACAGAGCAGTGGATGTGCACGTGTGTGTCTGTGCGTGACTTTGAACAAAAGTTGCTGTAAAGAGACAGTAAAGTTCAAGGAAAATAAAGAGCCCCTTTTCGAGTCTCCCAAGTCTCCCGAGGGTTCTACACATAAACTAAACACTAACACTAAAGTAAACACTAAACTAGCGTTGTAGTACTTGAGTCTGGTCTTTAAACAAATCACGCCTTTCATAGACCCTTCTACATTCTGAGGTTAAGAGCTGTATACATGACCAGAAGGTGTAGGACAGAAATAAGTGCAACTGAAATGTGACTAACTGGAGGCATGCATAAAATGGGAGATGGGAGGTGGGGTTGATTGGTCAGGGGTTTGCCAGAGCAGGTTAGGTGTGATGTGTTCAGTAGCTGGATTTGTGGACACAATGTTAAACATGAATTAGTGCATTCTGTGATTGCCTGCTTGTTGTGCTCATGTCAAGCCTATACAATTTCTGAAACATGTTTGTGTGTGTGCGCACACACGCGTGCGCATGCATTCTCCAAAAAAAATAGGGCACTGGTGATAAACTGGCAAATGAACAAATCACTCATGTGGACAGCCTTTCAACTGACTGGCTGCTTTCTGCAGTTATTAAAGTTCCTTAAATACTCCTGGTATTTGAGCTTCTTTTGAAACCTGGGCCAAACTTGTTTTACCCAGGTCCACCCACTGTTCAACTTCTGGCCTCACCACTGCTGTTAATGTGTTGTGCTCTCAAAACATGCACAAGAATTAAATTAAAGGGCTGGTTTGGTTTTTTTCTGCAGACACATGTACATGACACGCTATGTACATGTGGCCAATACCCCCTCTTTTCGTACCCAAAGCCACAGGTGATACTATCATGAATCAGCACATAATAGGACAACAGGACGGCATGTCACACACAAGCCTACTGTGTGACAAGCAAGGTAGCATGAAGTAGTGAAGGCCAACTTACTGCAGCAGTGGCCTGTATAGATATTTACTAATTAGGACAATTTCTTGAACCCCTAATTAATAACTGAACATTAAGGTAAGAAATAAAAATGGAAAAGCATGAAAGATTCTTCCACTAATTGGAGATAAAGTGGAAACTTAACTGAGCCCATAAGCATAATATTTTGGAAGTAAAATGTCCATTGTAGTAACTAAGTACAGAGTAGAAAAATACGCCAAATGTGATTTGCATACTGCAGGCAAATTTGGTTATACCAAAATTGCAAATATAAATACTGAGATATTAACAAAAAATATTATGAAGCCCCAATCACTATTAGTGTTACCAACACATTAAACATAAAAGAATTACATATATTAAATGACCAAAAGGTAACAGTTATAATTATTACTTCTATTACTTTTTATTATAATGCTAAATATTTTAAGTATTGTTAACTATTTTGGTTTCATTGGTAATATTATTTGGCACAGTATGGGTGCAAACAGCAAGCACTGTAACTGATGACAAAGCAGCCAAGAAAGCCAGACTATCCTTATATGGTGTATGATGTCACAGGGGGTAGCCTTACCATCTCTCAATCATGACTGGCTGCCTTGTTACTAGCCAGGAAAGAACCAATCAAAATTCAGAAACTTAACTTCTGTCCTAGGGAGCACTTCCTAGTTTCTCTTCCTGTAGTTCCACACACCTTTTATGCATGGCTGTGCAACTCACATGAGCTATGCAAAACAAAGCAAGAGCCATTTTGTGGTGCTGAAAGACATTTAGCCATTTAAGGACACCATTTACATGGCAAGGTGGTTTACTGCATATTCTTATGTCACCAACTCTCCCATACAAAGCAAATTAAGTTATGTTACTAAAAATCTAAGAACTAGATTCTATTTAACTTTAAATGTGGAAAAATGCAATAAGAAAATGGCTTCCAAGAGCTTACTGCCGCTCACCTTGCTGAAGGTCAAGCATCCATCCAACTGCTTTCTTCTTATTCAAGACATTCACAACTGTATAATGATATGCTCTGATGTGAATACTGTATAAACATTTTGTCTGCAGGAACATTTGAGTTAAATGCAATTTTTTTTGTAATCATTTTTCAACAAAAATCTACAATATAGAGCACAACTACATACAAACCCCATTTCCAGAAAAGTTGGGATCTCTCCAAAAACGCAACTCAAACAAGAATCTGTGATTTGTTAATTCTCTTAAACCTTTATTTAACTGAAAAAAAGTACAAAGAAAAGATTTCTAATATGTTCAGTGACCAACTTAAATGTATTGTGTAAATAAAAACTAATACAGAATTTGATTGTTTGCAACACTCAAAAAGGTGGAACAGAAGAATGTTTAATACTATGTTACAACAAGACTTCAGTTGCTCAACAGTCCGTGGTAACTGTTGTCTGATTCTCCTCCTCATGATGTTCCATACATTTTCAACAGAAGACAGATCTGGCTGCTGGCAGGCTATTCAAACACAGGTCAAGCATGGAAAACTCAATATCCATGTTTCCCCAAAACAAGCTGAAACGTGGACTCATCTAACCACAATGTTTCCAGTGTCTTTCAGTCCATCTGAGATGAGCTTGGGCCCACTGGACTCGGCAGGATTTCTGCACAGGTCTTATGTATAGTTTTCCCCCCTTGTGCAATAGTGTTTCAGGTTGCATTCCTTGATGAAGCAGTAGACTGTGTTAAGTGACAGTAGTTTTCCAAAGTATTCTCAACTCCATGTGGCTATATTTATCAAAGTTTTGCATGATGTTTTCTCATGCAGTCCCATCTGAGAGCTCAAAGTCAAGCACATTCAAAAGTTTTTTTCTGTCCTTGCCCAAAACAGACAGATTTCTCCAGTTTCCTGAATCTGTTCAAAATATTATGTACTATAGATGGTGCAAGCTGTGTTGAGAAATATTATGCGTGAAATGACTGATGATTTTCTCATTACATCTGGCACAAAGTGGTGAGCCATGACCATTCTTTGCTTGCAAAGACTGGGCCTTTGATGGATGCTTGTTTTATACCCAGTCATAATATCTTCATCTATTCCATATTCACCTGCTTATTGTGGAATGTTTCAAAACAGTGTAACAGGAATATTCTTTTTTTTTTTTTTTTTTGAGTGTGCTGCAGGCATAAAATTCTTATTTTGTTTATATTTACAAAATACAATCAAGGAGGTCAGCAAAACTTTTCTTTATATGTTTTTTAGTTAAATAAATGTTCACAGAACTTACAAACTGCAGAGATTTGTTTTTATTGCATTTTAGAAAATATCCCAACTTGAAATGGAGTTTGTGTGTATATACTACATATTAGACAGACAAATAGATACAACATAGTATATATAGTGTAAGCCACAGTACCAAGTCTTCTGAAACAGATTTAACAGTATATAAAATAAGATCTGATACCAGACTAAGAATTTTTCACCTTAATATCTAAAACGATAAATTTAAGACAACCTAATACTTTTAACTAATAAAATGTACTTTATTTCAAGTATGATTTTTATGGACAAGTAAGATTTTAATTATAAGAACCACTGATAACCTAGGTTAGGAAAAGTCTATCACCATTTGTAGCTAAATGTTGGTTAGCAAACTATGTAACTTGGACATTATTCCCAAAAAAAAAAAAAGCAATATCCCTTAATTATATAAACATGACTTACAACGCATGTTTTTTGTTAATGCAGTTTACATAAAAAGTTAACGTTTAACTTTTCAGCAGCTGTTCCACTGGTACACATAAGACCAGTCTACATGAACTTCATACAGTATTCCCCCACATACGGAATGCATATTATCCTGTAATATTGATCAATGAACATACAAAACATCAGCCATGTTTAACCATGTTTAGTCAGTCACACTCAACTCCTTCACAAAACACTGTTTTTAGCTACATGTTTTTTACTGAATTCAATAAACTGAACATTTATCACAGGTGCAGTATAAAAGATGCATTTCCTTATCCACAAATCTGTTTTCATCACTATGTGTTATAGCATTTTGTGTACTCAACCAAGTCATTAACAGAAAATCACAGCATTCATTCTAGTTTTCATTATTACCTATTCTGTGGTACTTACATTAAGGACAACAAAAATCCACAAACATTGGTGTAATATTTTTCAAACTGTGTCAAGTGCAGAATCCCAAAGCCACATTAGTTCAAAAAGAATGACATGTAGCACTACAGTGGTACTGCTTCTGGATATTGATAATTTCCCCATACAATTTATAGCAGTATACTATAGTCCTATATCCAGAAACTGTAGCCATTCTATGGCTATGCACAATTTGTCAGTACTTCATTAGATCCCCAGCACCCACTACCTATTGGTTACTTACCTCCCTGCTGGTCCACTTTGTAGGTGCTCATTAAGAAAATAAAGATTTTTGAATGAATAACCAGTTGGGGTATGACTCAAGCTCTTTATTTAGCGTTTTCTTTTGGATCTTGGACTACTCCACCATGCATCACTCAACATATAATGCACAGATGGAAAAAGTAAAAGGCCAAAAAAAGCCACTGCCATGAAGACAGAACAAGGACAATGTATTACACTCTCTCCTATACTATAGTATTAGACATTTTAAAAATAAAACATTTTCTTGATACATAGCTTGACCCACAGCTGCTGCATATTCTGCAAACAAATCTGTGATACTACTTTAAAAATGCAAAAAATGAACACACATACATTGGAGTCTGATAAAGATAAAATAACTTTTAAAAGTTTAAAACCTATAAAACCTTATAAAATATTTTCAAATTATGCACTGATCACTGTTACACATGAAATATAAAAACTACTTGTATTATTATATTACATTGCATAAATATACACGTTATACTTTAAATATATGTTGTGGGTAATTTTGTTCCAAGGTATGTTCAATCAACAACAACCACAGGTTTAAGACGCAGCAAGCCTTAGTGTGCAATGTCTGTAAGATCATTTCACTATCAAACAAATGTCATCTTAATCACTGCTTTGAGAACAAAAACTGTTTAAATAGCACAAATGGTGCAATGCAGTGCAGAGTAATCAGACAAGGTCATGTCAAAAAGAAGCTGAAAATGAGAAACCTTGTAATTTGATTGAATGGAACGTGTAAATATTGGAGTTTGGATACTTCAAGCCTGTACCCAGGCCTAAAATGATAGGATTCACTATTTGAAATTCCACTAAAAAAATCAGGGTGTGGCTATTCAACTATGCCAAGGTCAGTGGTGTGAAACCATGCCATTTCACAAAGACTGTGGCTAAAATCGGTGAACAGGTGATCAACTATGCCTATCAACTTAAACAACAAAGACAAAATTTAAAGAATACTTAGTGAAAATATACAGAATCGTACCTCGAAGCATTGCTTTGTGTCGAAGCGTCGTCTCCTTCCTTTTCGTTCTTGTTCTTCAACATGGTTATACTTTAACTGTTAACGATGAGCTTTACTCTATGTATTAAACTGTCAAAAGTTGAGAGAGGGTGAAACCATCATGCAAGTCCGATCAGCCGTGCTTTTGCTTTCACGACTGCAAAAAGTCCCCCGTTGCCTCGTAAGGTAAAAATGAGCAGTCTTGACACGTTTGCCGAAACAAAGAACTAATTTAATAGGAAATATTATGAGATACAAAATGGAAATTAAATGATACCCGCTTTGTGTCACAAGCAACAAACGTGTTCAGACTTTTCATGCAATAGCTCCCACATGCATAAATTCTTACTGCGTCATCAGAACAAAGGACGATTGAAAACATCTTTAAAACCATCTAAATACATCCGATCGCACAAAAATCTGCAACGTACACATACCTATTCCATAGACAGGGACAGGTAGGGAAATACATGTAGGGAACCGTAACATCCACAGCCGGAATAAAATACCGAACTTATTACTCCGACAACAGAAAGAAAAATATATACAAATATCGATAAATCCGGGCAACAATGCAATTCGAAATATTAGTTATAAGGGGAAATATGTGTAAAAAAAACGCAACAATGGCCCTTTGAATGGAGAGCAGAGTTGCTAAACAGCCGCGCGCACCACACTAAAAATGGAGGACAGCCATGGCCGCCAGCGCGAGGCACAGAAAACAACGACTACGCTAAAGCGGTACATATTTTCTCGACGAAATAAAACCGCAAAAACAACGCGACGACATTTCTACAATCAGATACAACACAAATGAATCTAATGTTTTAAAATATAGGACGAACACGAACGGTAAAGTTTAAAGTTGAAGAACTGGTACTGTAGACAAGCTCTACGGGTTCCCCTTCCCAAGGCTCATCCGCCATCTAAAGCTCCTTCCCAGCTCGCACAGGCTTTAGCCTTTGATTGACGTTCTCTCGATTTAGCCCAGACTCAGGTGATGTACCAAAAGGCCCACCCCTTTTATTTTATATAAAATCTAGCTTCGACGTTATCCGCTTTAACTCCTTGTACTAACTCACAGTGATATAGAATGTACAAGTAGTCAGGGAGTAATCTTAAAACCTACTACTTTGTGTTTTCAGGGGATACAAAAATTTCAGGACACCATCACTTCCTGCTCAGACAGGAAATAAGATATCAGGAGCCATTTTACAGCGTTGGACTGTGGAGGACACCATTTTAGGACATCTTCACGCTTGTTTTAAAGGACTTGAGCATTGACAGCATACTTTAGTACCATTAATTGTTTTGTATTTGCACAAGCACAATTCAATATTGTTTAAATCCAGCAGCATACATGGAAATGACTGAAAAATCTATTGTAATTGGCCATTTATTTTTATAATAGATTGCCTAGGAGAGTCAAAATTATTTTTTTCTTAAATAAATTTAATGTGAATTAATGAATTTTAAGTTTAGTACTATTGTAAACTATAAACAGGCAACAGTGTTGTAGGTTTCCGATACAAGTTACCAATTCAGTTTTTTATTTGTGATGCCATGCTAAAATATCAACCAGGTGAAAATGACTTCAAGTAAGCTTCAGAAACAAAGCACCTACTATATAATAATGCCTTTTTAATAAGTTTTAACTCAACTTATATACCCATTTCCCCAATTAAATGAGAGAAAAATCAATATCATTCAAAAACTACATTTTATTTAAGTAAACAAAAGTATATTCAACAAGCATCAGCTGAAACAGAAACAGCTTTGTAAAGGTTTAACAAAATGTCATTAAACGTTACATTAAATAAAGTTTTTTGGCAAATCCAAAAGCAAATATCAGAGCAGTCATCATCCCGACAAAGCTGTAGTCTCCACTTGTTTGTCCAGTAGGGGGTCTTAATAAAAATCAAAAAGGAGAAGGGAAAACACGTAAACCCCAAATGCATGTTTCCACACAAAGATATAACACACACACACATATATATATATATATATATATATCATTATGAACCCACCCTTAAGCTACCTAAAGTTAACCCTTTTAGACTTGACTGAAACCAATTAAGTATACTGAACTACCGTTGTCTACAGTAAAATCCACTGTAATAAGTGTAGTCTAAATAATCTTTGTAGAAAAGTGCCAAAGTACCAAATGCCTTGGATGCAAAAGTTTAGACAGCAATTTTTTTTTACACCCAGCCAAGTGCAACTTCTATAAATAATGTTAGCAATTTGCACAGTACCTCACTTGAACAGTGTATTCTAGTTCCAATGTTCACTAGCAGCAACTACCATATTCAATAAGATGCAATGACAAACAGCAGCAACCAACAACAATTTCAACCCCAATGAAAACTACACTTCTCTAGGTATTCACAGCTAGCAATCACTGCAGCTTAGAAGTTAGCTTCATCTGAAGACTGCATTACAATATTCTTACCACATTATAATACACATCTGGTTTGCTGTCACATGTCTGTACCTGGAAACTGGTCAATGTAATTTATGCAACTTTCTGGGCAGTTTATATTCTCGAGAATCCATGTCATGATTTTTAGTTACAGTACAGGTATGTACAATTTCTGAAATGAAGTGTTTCTGGGCACAAATGCTAACAATTATAAACTTATGCAATAGTATTGCTATACTTTATGAATAAAATAAAGTTTTATCAAAAGAAGGCATAAACACTTTAAGTAACATCTATTTCATTTCTTTTATGTTGCTTACTATTAGAAGGTTATCAGTATATATATAAAAAAAAAAGTAACTAAGTGTAAATCTTTAGTAAATTAACTTGAGGCTTAGTGTAGCTGCATATTTTCAGAATAGTGGCAAAGAATCTTGACTGAATTTTTTAATTGAAATTAAAGGCAGGACTTTATTGGATAAATCAGAATGTGAAACAGAGGAACTAGCAAAGTTGAGGCCAAAAGTTAACATACACCTAGGCCAAAGCCTAAGGAACCTGATTCCTCCATCCCTGGGAGTTGCCCCATCTGGAGCAGTCCAGTTCCTGTGTGGTCCCAAGATTGTTATATTTCCATTCAATTGTTTGTACAGATGTTTGTGTTTCCTTGCCTTGTTGAAAACTGCTCATTAGAAGAAAAAGGTCCGTAATTATTTTCTGAGGTCTTGGCTGATTTGCTTGGATTTTCACCATGATATCAAGGGCAAAAATTTATTAGCTCTATAGGTAGGCCCTTTTATAGCCATAGCTGAACTCCCAGTTAATTCTGAATGATGGCAATAGGCCAGTTAGAAGCTTCCTAAAGTCACTGCATCAACTTCTGGAATCTTGGAATCAATGGAATTCTGATATATCGAATTAAAACTGAAACAACTGCAATAAAACTTTTTAAAAAAGCCAATAAAACTGAAATGTCTCTGAAATGACCTCTGATGGGAACAATGTATATGCCATAATTGACTCAAAAATAAATTTAAGGTAATATGAAATGTGCAGAGTTGTGAAAATACAAGACTGAATCTTTTTACACTGGGTGTATATAATCTTTTGGCCTCAACCCTGAGAAGTTAGTAGTCAGCAATCCAGTATTGGTGAAGGAACATTATGCTACAACAAAGAAACGAAGAATAATTGATTTCATGTACCCATCATAATACGGAGCCCTACAGTTCAAGCACTTATTAGTGCAATTACTGTGACCAAGCAATTCTGGCATATTTCTACCTTTATATATATATATATATATATATATATATATATATATTAG
>JAOVVH010000039.1:9582151-9592432 GCA_028566435.1 Scorpiodoras heckelii
TATATAAATAAATAATTGGGGCAGGGCTAGCATTGCACATTGGACTTGGATTGTTTGATTCAGGACCCAGATGCTAATATTAGGAGCAACTGGAGCATTTTACAATCAAGACCACTTGTGATTAACACCTGAGGCTCATACACACACAATGGCATATACCACCATGCTAAATTCACATTACATTTTGATGAGTCTCAAAGCTAAGGCACAACCTAACTACTTTAGACTCTAATTTTAGAACTATTGGATATTGTATAAAAGTACCCAACTCTTCCCATTTTTCCCCTGAACATTTCAGAAGTCAGGGTCATAAATGATGTAAAAATCAGGACAGGCTCCATGCCAAAAGACGACATTAAATTTTGCATGGTTTTATAAACTTATGTAAGGATCAATTTCAAGTACAGACCAAAACTAGGCTATAATCAAGTACTAATTTGGTAATAAAAAAAATTGTGATTTCAAACACAAAAATATTTGAGGTTATGTTGCCAGAAAATCTGTAACTATAAAATCTATCTATAGCTAAATCTATAACTATACCAGAAACATTCTAATACTTTCAATTAGTCAAGGCCAACATAGTTTTGAATGCCTTTAAATGTTCAGATTTTGTATTCATCATAACAGTATATCTTTGAAATAGATTTAAAACTTCTCACAGTAGTTTTTAAACTCAAAGCATATTGGTCTACTTTTCCTAAGGTAGGGTGAATGCATATCACTGCCCTTTCCAACAACAGACATATGATGCAACAAGCCGCAACAAGAACAAGAACATGGACTTACCAAGCTGTATTCTTTTCCCAGCAGTCTCATGGCAATGTCCACAAACTGACAGATGCTACGAGAAATAAAAAGGAATTATTCCCTTTTAGGGTGTAGAGACTGGTAGGCTGTTATACTTCCAAAACTAGGTTGTGCATCTGTAAACATGTCAGGGTGTCATGTCACAAGCATGTGTACCTTCATATTTGAATGTAATACGAGTATACACAATAGCAGGGATGGCCATATGTCCTAAATATCTGAATACTTTTAATCTTTTGGGCTTACATTAAAACAGGGCTAATATTGACATTGGTAATTTTGGTTTTCTTGTTTTGGCTATGTAACAGATGCCTATCACTATTTCAAAAGCATTATCAAACAAACAATTGCAATCATCGCATAAGAAATAAAGTGAATCGATCCATTATGTAGGCTGCATATGCATCAGGAAGTATGAAATATCATGCCTTAAAACTAGCCTGTTTGTCCACTAGGCTTGGGCAGTAGCACAGTATGTTGATATCCCAGAGTATTAAGAAAATGCTGACCATTTGATTGTCAATAACATTTAAAATACAGACTTTCTTCTTTTTATTACACTGATATAGAGATGCTATATAGAGGTGCTGTGTTGCAGCCCACAAGAGGTCAGTCTTCTGGTAAGAACAATGGCCCCCTTTTCCCAATAGAGGGTAGGCATGCAATGTCACCACAGGCCAAAGTCACAGCAGTTATACCAAGTGAGTAGAAGAAGACTAGCTTATCTAAGGGGCAGCATTAGCGTCCAGCTAAACAAAAACAACCTGTTCAGTTTTCATCTACCAGTAACTGGTGAGTCAGAATGTTTTTCCCCTCCATCATGTTGGTTTGCCATAGCCCAATGCATCACATTTCTTTCGTGTTCAGACTCCAACACTGGTGAGCTTATGCTTGTCTCTGTGCATCAGCTATTTTCAGCTTTAACTGACAATGGTATCCCAGGTGTAGAGGCCTGATGATATTTGTGTTGAGTGTGTGCAACTTGTGCAAGTATGAATTTTCTTCAGCTCAGCTAAATGAGTCTTCACTTATTTTGATGCTGTTGTGGGACACAGAAGAACTAGACTCTGCGTTTGCCGTGTGTATGTGTGGGTGTTCTGCAATCTGCCTCAGTGAAATTAGCCACCAGCAACTACCGACTGTTTGCTTTGGCTTGCATCCAAAGAGGTCATTGAGAATTACAAAAAAAAAATATCCTGATAACCAATAATTTGCAAATATCTGCCCTGATTATCTAACGGCTTGATAATCAACTCCTAGTGTGAAACCAGAATTTACAGGAAACAGAAAGCAAAAAGGAAAAGTCAGAGCATGTAAAGCTTATTTAAAAAAATACTATAACCATGCATTTACAAGCCTGAGTGGCTACTTGTACTCTGAACTTCAACATATTGTACTGAAATTGCAGTACAGTAACTACAGTGGACAATAGTGAGTAGCTTAACAAGCTCACTAAGCAACAATAGTAAATTAGCAACAACCTAGCCAGCGGACAACAGCAAGTTGCACTGGCTACAATGTAGCCAGCAACTGTTTGTGATAAAGCAATTATAATGGAAAGAGACCATATTTTAGTTTTATTCCTCTGTGACTAGATTGTGTATCTGCATGCATGTCATGGTGTCATGAGCTCACAAGGGCATCTACCTCCATTATTCCATATTGTGTTCCTGGTGCCTAAGCGGAAATTTCATTTCCCACCTCGTCAATGTCCGAATTGCCAAAGCACAAATGTTTGACGTTCACGGCACTGGTAGCCACCTGGGTTTGCAGAATTACACGCCCAGGTGGCTACCAGTACCGTGAGCGTCAAACATTCATGCAACATTTTGTACTGAAACTGCACTACAGCTACAACAATAGACAATATTGAATAGCTAGCTGACAATAGTGAATTAGCGATGAGTGAGTGAATACTGTTCACAGCGAGAAGAGCCATGTTGAGTTGATATCACTCCATAAACAGGCAAGGAACTGGTAGTTGAGACTATCCTCAAGTTGACAAGTTGAAATTTCAAGTTTGAGGTAGTGTTTTTCATGGTTTTTACTGGTTGCAAACAATGAACTACAAGGCGACACAGGCAAGAGTTCCATGCTTCACTATAAGGTTGGCACAGAAGTAACTTTGTTTCGAAACATACTTTGGACAAATGATGACACTGCAAATGAATAGGTATATACAAATAAACCTAGTCTGATTAATAAGAAACCAAGTCACAATTTCCATGTGTTTTCCATAACGTTTTCACCTGTGTGTTTTAAGCAGTTGTACTGAAACACTTCAAATTAACTAGTGATTATATCCACATCATAAACTAACAAATCACAGAATGATAGATGCTTTAGAACACATGAATCAAACACATAATAGCATTTTTGCATAACACTGAAGGGCCATAATCGAGGTCTATAATTTTTCTAATGATAGATTTAAATGATTGTTTGTTTAAATGATGATGTGTTTAAATGATTAATAAAACATTCGTATGGTCACCACTCCTACTGCTGACTGATATCCACCTGAAACGCACAAGCAAGTCACACTTACCAATTTAATTGTATAGATCAGGAAAACAATCATGAATTTATTTTGTATATTTCTTCATCGGGCCAAAATTAATTTCTGGCTACACCACTGCCAGCACAACACTTGCTTCTGAAACATTTTTAGACAATAGCACTATTTACAACTAGCCCAACAGACAGGCTGTGATTTTAACCCATGTTTCAGAACATGCTCAAGCCAGCCACAGTATAAATCAGGGCGCATGTATGTACGGTGGTTTACAGTACTTGCCCTTCAGATGGAAGAAAACAAGCCATCACACATCAGTTTTAGTTTAGCACTATGAAATCTTGTTCACCATGCAGCAGCAGTCACTATGCAATGGACCTACTGTTAATTCTGGATAGTAAAAATGTTGAGTAGTGCACAATGGGTTGGCTGTATTATTTCTTCCAAGTTCACATGGACTAAATGAAACAAGGTTGCAGACTGGATTTAGCTTGTGGCCTAATATCTGAAATGTATACTTTAAAATTATTTTGGAATTTAATGGTTTATTTCAACTACATTGTGGGGGAACTGTTACAAAGAAAAATAGTCAAATAAATCAAACGGTCCTGCAAGCTACAGTTAAACTGACTACATACATACAACTCATCCAGTCAGTTTTTTAACACCAGCTAACATACCATTTATTCTACCTTAGGTGAAAATAATAAACAGTTTTAATCATTTAAAATCAAATTTCTCAAGGCTTCAAAAACGCCTGTCTGAAATTCAGAAATTGATCTGGGTTATCTAGCAAAAGCCATGACAATTATATCAAATGCATACCTATGAAAGATTTGATGTTTTGTACACTTTCATTAATTGCACATTTCATTAACACACAAAAGTTCTGTACATTTTCATTAAGGTCAGAAAATTTTAAACAACTGCAAGAAAAATGAAATCTATAAGCTTTACTGCTGTTTTCCTCATGAAAAGCTGATGAGCTATTTGCACATCTCCAAGGCAAAGAAATAATCTTTCCAAGTTAGACCTGTGCTGTGATGGCTACTGATTCTAAAAAGCCACATGTACTGTGCTTCACTTTGAACAAGCAACCAAGTATTACGCCATCAATCAAGATAATATCAGAAATACAGCAAATTCAGACATCTAAATTTCTTTTAATTTAAGGTCAAATGTTATGATAAACAGTATTTTGCAAGTCCAGTCAGGTTGCTTAATTTCATAAAACTGAATCAAAAGAGCATTACATTCTATAAACAGTGATATACTTACGCCAGGTTCGTCTATTTGTTCTGTTCCCCCATCTTTGCATGCCTTTAGAACAGGCTCTAAACATAAAATGAAAGTATAAAACATACATTCAGTCACCTGATGTACCATTTGCCCTAATGGTTGAAAAGTAATGCATAACAAGTATATATACAACTTGGAAGAGTTAGGTACACTTACATAATTATAGAATGGAACTAAGAATTCTTCCATCGTCTTTTGACCAGTGGTGCCTGCCTGTAGGGAAGAGTTGCAAATAGGAAGTTGTCAATAAGCATTCAAAGTTTTGTTGTTTTTTTAAACCAGGTAAGAAAGAAGGCATTCAATTGGTTTATAAATTTTCATACACATTTGACTTACAGCATGACACCATTGTTTATTAAATATAAATCAAATATCACAGTCATCCTGGTGAGGGCCAATGCATATGGCACTGAAATTTTCAATGCGTAAATTTACCCAACATAAGGTTACATACTAGGCTACAATTCAATACTGTGATGTGTGCCAGCCTAAAGAACAGAATCATTAAGATGACCCCCCCCCCCATTGATAAGTGATATACTGATGTTTAAATAATAAAGAACATAAAACAAAAACACAGATTTCACTGCTAAATACATGGAAAGTGAAATGCATATTAGCATGTACGTGACAAACAATTCAAATGTCTGTATGAAATTTCACACTGTGGACAAAGAAAGAAAATTATTGGGTGAACTTGCCTAATGAAATATATGCATCTTCAAATTTACTGTCACTTTATTTTGGGCTTGTTAATATGGGCTTTGGAAAGGCAATACTAATTTACATAAAAGCATAAAGAAAACAAAATTTATACTATAAATACTCTCAAAGTGTTGAAAATGGTGGTTTTCTGCACCACTAAGGGTTAAAAGCCAACACCCAGATATTTAACATCGAAGAAAATACTGAATAAACATTAGAAGCTGAACAAATGTAACATTACTCTCTGCACATCAAATCGAGAAACAGGTTTACTAAATAAATGTATAGACTTTCTTGAACAAATAAATAAAACAAACAATAACAAAATATCATTTTCCAGTTAATGTTTAGTTTATACTGACAGTAACATTTGCACGATCAAAATGAAGTACATCTAAAATAAAAGCAAAAAATAACAAATAACATAATTAAAAAAAAATCAATGCCGTCGTCCTGAAAGGCACATTCAAATCATTTTTCAAACTAATGTTATCCCAAAAGTTGATATTGAACATTGGTCACATCATTTTTTTCATCGTTTTATATACTTTTGCATTTTATTCGTTTTTTTGTTCCCACGTTCAGTCCTGGCACGATCGGTCGTCCTTTCAAGGACAAAGCAGTTTAAATGCGTAGTCAGTAAACGTCTGTCTTTTTTCGTTTATGTACGGTCTATGTTCTCCACTTTTTACCAAAACTATTTTTTTTCTTTAGTATTTTATCACAAATTCACATCAAATATTGTACATTTAACCAACTGGAAAATATTTTCATGACTTTGCGCTTTCCCCATCATGGCCATTTTTAACAAGAGTGAACCATTTCCACCATATTGGAATACCTTAAAACTCGTCTAAGGACGACCGTACACTTCGCTTGCCAACAAAATCTTACCAAGGTCCGAAACCGATGTCCAATTGTGTCGTCTGAACAGAAAGACATCGTGTTTTTTCGCCAAATTTGTTGCTTTTGATCTCGGAACGTTCAACAACGCCATATCGTCGTCTCGCCATTTCGCTGAACCGCAGTCGCTCTTCTCTCCCCGTTGTCCTTCTTCTTGCACTCAGCCTGTGCTCTTCTCCTGTTAGAGTGGGCGGAGCCTCTACTAGGGCGTCAGGCCATAACTTCCGCTTACTGGGGCATTGTGGGTAGAAGAAGCAGCTGCGTAGCTGCTTGTATAAGGCGAGCAAAATTCCGTCGTTACACCTTAATGATATTGTGCGTCATAGGAGAAAACTCTCCATTTACGTAAAAAGGAATGGTTAAATGATGGTGATGATGACGTTGATGAGTTAATTATTACGTTAAGTGAGTACAAATGGAAATTGTGGAATGCCAAAGAAGATTTACAAACCCCATCTCCAGGAAAGTTGGGGCACATTCTAAAAATGCTATAAAAACTGAAATCTGTACTTTGTTAATTTACTTGAACCTTTATTTATCAGAAAAAAGGACAAAACTTAATTCTGTTTGGTAAATACTCTATATTGCAAAAAGTATTCACTCACCTATCCAAATTATTGAATTCAGGTGTTCCAATCACTTCTTTGGCCACAGGTGTATATAATCAAGCACCTCGGCATGCAGACTGCTTCTACAAACATTTGTGAAAGAATGGGTTGCTCTCAGGAGCTCAGTGAATTTCAGCATGGTACTGTGATAGGATGCCACCTGTGCAACAAGTCCAGTCGTGAAATTTCCCCGCTACTAAATATTTCACAGTCAACTGTCAGTGGTATTATAACAAAGTGGAAGCAATTGGGAACAACAGCAACTAATAGACCACGTAAAATGACAGAGCAGGGTCAGCAAATGCAGAGTCAATCGCTACAGACTTCCAAACTTCATGTGGCCTTCAGATTACCTCAAGAACAGTGCATAGAGAACTTAATGGAATGGGTTTTCATGGCCAAACAGCTGCATCCAAGCCTTACATCACCAAGCACGATGCAAATCGTCAGATGCAGTGGTGTAAAGCACGCTGCCACTGGACTCTGGAGCAGTGAAGACGTGTTCTCTGGAGTGCCGAATCACGCTTCTCCATCTGGAAATCTGAAGGACTAGTCTGGGTTTGGCGGTTACCAGGAGAACGGTACTTGTGTGACTGCATTGTACCAAGCATAAAGTTTGGTGCAGGGGTGATTATGGTGTGGGTTTGTTGTTCAGGAGTTGGGCATGGCCCCTTAGTTCCAGTGAAAGGAACTCTTAATGCTTCAGCATACCAAGAGATTTTGGACAATTTCAGCCTGCACAAAGTCCTGACCTCAACACGATGGAACACCTTTGGGATGATTTAGAGTGGAGACTGCAGGCCTTCTGGAAGTATTGTCAAAACACGCTCCTAAACCCTGTGGAAAGCCTTCCCAGAAGAGTTGAAGCAGTTATAGCTGCATAGGGTGGGCCGACCTCATATTAAACCCTATGGATTAAGAATGGGATGTCACTCAAGTTCATATGCATGTGAAGGCAGATGAGCAAATACTTTTGGCAATATAGTGTAAACAAATGTATAAATTGATGGCTGCAACGCACTCAAAATAAAGTTGGGACAGAGGTACATTTACCACTGGGTCACATCACCTTTTCTTTTAATTATACTTTTTAATCCTTTGGGAATTAAAGATAGTAATTGTTGCAGTTTTGCAAGTGGAACCTTTTTCCATTCATTGCTGTATACAAGACTTGAGCTGCTCAACAGTCTCCTCTTTATGATCTGCCATAGATTTTCAATAGGAGATGGATCTGGATGACAGGCAGGCCAGTCAAGCCACAAGGCCACTCTTTGCCTAAAAAGCCACACTTGTAACTCATGCAGAATGAGCATTGTCCTGCTGAAATGCATACCCATGCCATCACAGGTTTTTGCATTTTTCATTGGTAACATTGTGGGTGGTCTTTTTCATCTTTGGCACATGAAATCCGATATCCATTTTTTCCAAAAACAAGCTGAAACATGGACTCATCTGATCACCGAACACGTTTCCACGGTCTTTCGGTCCATCTCCATCTCTTCGGGCTCAGAGAACTCGCCAGCGTTTCTGTGCAAAATGAATATGTGGCTTCCTCTTTGCATAATACAGTTTCAGGTTGTATTCCTTGATGCAGCGCAGGACTGTGTTAAATGACAATGATTTTCAAAGTACTCCCAAGCCCACGTACAGTGCATCAGAAAGTATTCACAGCACTTCACTTTTTCCACATTTTGTTGTATTACAGCCTTATTCCAAAATGGATTAAATTTTTTTTCCCCTCAAAATTCTACACACAATACCCAGAGATGGGGACTCGAGTTTGTGACTCAGACTCGAGTCGCACTTGAGTCGCAGTTACCGGTAAGTCACACACAGAGACTTCAGACTTGACTTGGACTCATGCTCAGAAGACTTCAGACTCAACTCGTACTCGTGTTTTGGGACTCGTGAACAATCATTATGTGTTTTATTTCTGGCGTATTAACATTGAGGAGACTTTGAAACGTCTGATGAGCTTCCTTCCTTTTTGTCATGGTAATCATGGTAACCATATTAGCTAGGGCTGGGCAGAATATCGATACATTAAATATATCGGGATATAAACAGAGCGGGATATAAAGTGAGGCTATATCTTTTATTTCGATATTTTAAGTTTTTAAATTGCGTTAAGTTTAAATCTTGTGGAAAGCCGCTCTCTCTATAAGACTGTGGTCTGCCCTGCTCACTGCCCCGCCCCCACCAACTCGCGCGCTCTCTCTCTCTCTCACTCGCTCTGTCGCGTGCACACGCACACAAAAAAATGGCGGCGAGTAACACAAAGCGTGAAAAGGAGTTAGTGTGTAAAAGCAAGAACAACGGTTCAGTTATATGGAAATGGTTCGGATTTTACCGGTCTAGTTAACTAGTTACTGTTGTTTGCACCATAAATGCACTTGTTACAGGCTCGTTGCTGCACTTAATACAGGATAGTTAACTAGTTACTGTTGTTTCTTCATGTGTTAAACTGTGGAGGGCATGTAAGAGACATAATTGTTTAATTTATTTTATAATTATTTATTTGTGTTGTAAGCTACATTTTTATTTACTTTCAAATACATTTCCAGAAATGTACATTTCCCCGAATACTTTTGTTTTGGTTTTGGTTTGTTTTTTTGTTTACATGTGCAATGTGTTTTTAAAATGTATCCTAATTGCAATATTCTCAAAAGCACTTTCTCACAGACACTGTAGGTCTGTAAGTTAATAGAGTCATCTGCCATGTACTTCAGTCTTTATTTTGATAAATAAAAATGTTTTTCTGACATTTTGTTTAGCTTTGCGTTACAATTGATTTTTTTAATAATGAAAAATAGCAAAATGTACAATCTTGGGGAAGAAGTTAAGACACCAAATGAAAACCTTTGTCTTAAATATATTTAAACATGGTCATTTGATTTTCATTTGAATGATATTGAGGGATAAGGTTGAGGTAACATAAAACTGAATCTTCTGTTCATAAAATGTTCATAATACAGATTTTTTTTCCACATTATTTTTCACAATGTATATAATATCGTATCGTATATTGTGTATCGCCATTCAGCTAAAATATATCAGGATATGATTTTTTTGTCCATATTGCCCAGCCCTAGTGCACGCCTCACGCACTAGTTTCAGATGACTATAACACTATGGGGACTGGCACACCCGCAGCTGTACCCTATGTAATTACGTTTTTCGAATAAGAATTTCAGACAAGACTGCACCAACAAAAGAAGCGCAGACTTCTGACAAAGTCTGCAGTATCAACATCAAGGATGCTGGATCAACCACATTGAATTTTATCAGGGACCTGAAAACTCATCCAGCGAGGTCAGTCACATTAGCGCATATGGACAGTTAGCAAACATGTTTAGCTCAGCATCAGCTACAGGGGTTAGACAATGAAACTGAAACACCTGGTTTTAGACCACAATAATTTATTAGTATGGTGTAGGGCCT
>JAOVVH010000039.1:9592532-9608460 GCA_028566435.1 Scorpiodoras heckelii
AATAATAATAATAATAATAATAATAATAATAATAAAAATCCATAGAATTACAATAGGGTTCCTAGCACTACGTGCTATGGACCCCTGATAATAATAAGAAGAAGAATCCTGACAAAAACAATAGGGTTCCTGCACCTTTGGTGCTTGGACCCTAATAATAATAATAATAATAATAATAAGAGGAAGAAGAAGAAGAAGAAGAAGAAGAAGAAGAAGGAGAAGAAGAAGAAGAAGAAGAAGAAGAAGAAGAAGAAGATGAAGAAGAGGAAAAATCCTGACAAATACATTAGGGTTCCTGCACCGTTGCTGCTTGAACCCTAAAATTCCTAACAATTACAATAGGGTTACTTGCGCTTCGCGCTCTGACCCCTAGTAAAAAAAAATATTTTAATATTGCAATTAAATATCTTTCATTTACAAACTATGCGAAACGTGCTATCATTATGAGAGAGAGAGAGACTCTGTAGTGGCGTAGCATGCATGACAGGAAGCCAGACTCTGTAGTGGCGTAGCATGCATAACAGGAAGCCAGACTCTGTAGTGGCGTAGCATGCATGACAGGAAGCCAGCAGCAGCAGAGCCGCACTGGATCCGCACTGGATCTTAACACGAATACCGGGCTGAAATTGGAAGTCCTGGCCATTTTCTGACGAATTTAATTCGCTAGCTATATGACACGGAAACAATTTAAAGGAAGCTGGCGTTGGATCGTAGGATTCCCGAAACGCTTTGCCTGTATGCTTCATTCATCGGGGTTGGTAGTTCAATGATTGCCGACCATTAAGCTAAACTACGGGGCTCTGACTGGAATAGTCGAACTCGCCCCTTTAACCCGAGAAAACACGGACAAGGTAGCTTAAAGACGCACCGAGGAAACATTTCTGGTATCATATGTTGATCCGTTTCATTTCTAAGCCAAGCCTTTAAGCACCGCGATTTGCCAGGGCAGGTGAAAACGCAAAGCTGGCCGGAAATGAGTTCCCCGCACACACAGCGAGAGGACGTGAATAAAAAGACATCATGTTTTTTCAACATCAAAATATTCCTAGTGTCGGAGTGTGCGCTGATGCTTGCGCAGGGGACAGTCGGCGCGTACTTGGTGAGCCATTTCACCTTTACTTATGTTTCCAGTCACAGGGGCCCGGTAACTTACGTACTGTACTAGTACAAACTTAATGTGCAATTAGGTTTTGAAGGCCCTGGTGTGTGTATACAGTGATTTTAGACAAATAGTTGCATGTGGAAGGTATAATTTTGCTGCATAAACATGAAAAGAGACACACAAAAGAGCCAGGTCTTACTGTGACCTGTGACAGAATATGTGACAGAATATGGAATAAATAATAAACAAAGTAACAGATAAAAGGCTGATCCCTGGAGATCATTACTGAGCTTTGACTTTAGGCTTGTCTTTCAGCTTATTTAGATATATCTAATAGATTCAGTTCACTCAGTAATGTTAGTAATATTTTAATGCTACACACAATAGAGTTGCTAAACAGAATATAATCCAACATATCTAAAAACGGTGGGCAGTGGGCAATATGAGAGATGCCTTATATGTCCTTATATAGTTACCTCTGAAAGTATTTCAGTGTTTTTTTTCTGTACATTGAAGACATTTGGGTCTGAGTGATAGATGACAGACCATAATGCCAGTTTTCATTTCCTGATATTTACATCTAGATTTGATAGAATAACTTGGAATATGGCACTATTTGTTTGAGCCAACACATTTTAAAGTGATCAAAGCTATTGGAACATGTGGATGACAGGTGTTTTTTGTTGTCCAGGTGTGTCCTGTTAGATTGATTGATTGCTTTGAATGTTTGCTCTTGGTTTGAGCTCTGGGTTTTGCCTGTGAAGAATGCATTTAGTGATTAAAAGGATAAACCAACATGTAGACCAGAGAGCTGTATGCAGGAGAAAAGCAAGCCATCTTAAACCTGACAAAAAAAGGAAAATCAATCAGAGCCAGTGCACAAATATTAGACATAGCCAATAGAAAAATTAGGAATGTCCCAATAAAGAAAGAAACTACTCATTTTCTAACTTACTAACAGACAATGAACAGGTTGGCCAAGGAGAACAACAGCAGTTGATGACAGAAACTTTGTGACAGCTTGAAACAACAGACATATTGAGGCCATATCACAAGATGCAAGCAACTTATTAGCAATAAGACTCAGAAGGCCAGATTTGAATTAGCAAATAAATACACTGGATATTGGTAGGGACATGTCCCTACATTGCCTATCCAATTCTACCTCCTTGCCCTGTTGTATTTGCTGGAGTTTTTTTTTAAAGGAATCAAGTAAAAAAAACATCAAACAAGCAACGTAATATGCTTCAGAACTAAATAAATAAGTTTTTTGGCATTTTAACCCACCAACTAATCCTAATTTTAATGCAAAAAAGGGGGAAAAGAAAAAAAAGAAAAGGTAAAGGGGCACAAAGAAAGAAAAATGGGGGGTTCAGCCAGCTGGCATGTTTTTAAGTGTTTTGAAGTATGAAAGGAACAAATTCCATTTAGTATAAAACATGCCAGTATTTCCTTTCAAAGTGTATTTTGTTTTGTCCAGTTTAAGAAAATGCACAACACCACAACCCACTTTGAAATTGATGGGGGTTTCTAGGATTTCCATAATAGCAATATACAGTGTCTTGCTAATAAAGATGTGAATGCCAAAACATTGGAGTAGCGCTAGCAAGTGAGAGTAAATTGGTACAGAAACCAAAGATTACTAGAATTTGATTATAGTCAGGACAGAAAAAAAACATATAACTTAAGTTACAAGATGAAGCACTGCATTTATCACACTGATCATTGACATCACTAGGATAAAATTTGGATAACTGAAATTTAGATTGATGAACTCTGTATAATTCCTTAAACTTTATCAGTTGTAGACTTGTGCATGGTGCACTTGAACATACTCTGCCAACAGCTTTGTCCTACCACTGATCAGTAAAAACAGTACTCTTGCTCCAAAGCATTTTTAATTTTGTCAAGGGGATATGTATATAATTGAATGAATTATATATTTAATATAAGTGATTTTTGAGAGGGATCAAGGGACAAAAGATCATTCCATGGGTGTCTAGGTCTACTGATATAATCTGAAAAAAGGGTAGAAATGGGTACTCAGTCTAATATGGAAATAACTAGTGCTGTCAAATTAGTTAACGCGTTAAAGAATTAATCGCGATTAAAAAAATTAACGGCACTAAAAATTAGTTAATTTTAGATTATAAATTAGTTAAACTGCGCAGTGATCACAAACACGCCTAAATTGACTGTCACATTGCTCGTTTTAGGCTGCATTCCAATTGCAAGGGTCCCTTTGTATCACTGTACAGGTTACAGAATCCCAAGCGGACTACATAGGGAACTTGGTCACTAAAACGTCTCTATTTGAAACACGCCCTGCATCGTCATCAACAGCGGACAGCTTAATGGTTGTGTTCTACAAAACAGCACTCAGCTTCATTTAGCATGTAAACAACACTGTTCAGACTCATTATATGCTGTTGGCACTTTTGAAATAAATGTGATGAAACGTCTATGAACCGTGGGTGATGTATTTTAACTTTTTAATGTATGTTTTGGTTGGAATGTAATTTTACTCTTCGGTTGCAACGTGCCGCGTTACTCTAATTTAAATTGGAGAATTGATGCCTTTAATTAAACTCCAACTCTAATCAGTAGGGGTGCGCCAAAAAATCGATTCTCATTTACTACGATTCAGAATCGATTTAAAATTTCCCAGAATCGATTTAAAAAAAAATAAATAAATAACGTCCTGACGTCATCACGCAGCCGGTTCTGGAACGTACGCATGCGCAAACAGCACCAAAACAAAGACGGAAGTAAGATTCAGTCGGCCACGGCTGCGTAGAAGGCAGGTCTGGCTTCATTTTGGTTTTTACCGAATGTTCGGGAAGACTGAGCTTGACATGAGCTTCGCAGTGTGCAGGGTTTGCAAAATGAAAATTAAACACTTCGGGAACAGCACAAATGCGAGGGCTCACCCCCGCTAACTCCGCTAACCACCTCTGCTAACTCCGCTAACCACCTCTGCTAACTCTGAGCAGGCAAAATAAAGCAGGTCTGTTGCCTGTTTCATCGCTTATTTTAAAGCGAGCTACTGAGAGTAGCAGTGGAGCATGGACTGTTTAAAACTTAATAAATGTGATAAAGACTGTCTCCATTTGTCATTCTGTCTTGCAAAGCAGACTGGAGTAGATCATGAGGATCCTTTACACACCTATAGAGTGAAGCAGAAATCATTATGAATCAAATCGTACTGAATTGAAAAATGATTTTGAATCAAAAATCGTTTTGAATCGATTAAAAAAATTAATCATGCGATTAACACGATTTAAAAAAATTAATCGTGTGACAGCACTAGAAATAATGAAACAAATGTGAAGAGGGTAAGTCAGAGTTGATGTATTATCGGATAAAGATGAGGAGATGAAGTGTTTGATAGAGCCTTGTTTATTGCATACTCAAAACTACTACCACACATGCGCAGACTGCTCCACACATCAAGTGTTGACTCTTTAGCCTCTTAAAGGCATAATACAACATCCCGTCTGTTAAACCTTAGTACTGAATGTGCTTTAAATAAATTTATATAATCCACAATACAACTCAAAAGATCATGATAGTAGAACATCAGATCTCACAACTGTTATCCTGGCACATATTTTAACAGTCAATAACAAAAGGTTCTGTGTTATTGTTTTGTTTTTTTCTGTTAGTTTTTAGTTTTATACTGATTCGGACTACCAAAGCAACACTGACTGCTTTACATTTAACTGAACTAATATATAGTTCCATGAGGTAATTTTTCTCTTTCACAGAAAAATGTGTCAACATCTTAGAGCGATCATCGGAGTAGACTACCCTCCTGCTCTGGGTATTATTCTGACCCTATACACAGTCCTGGTTGCGAATAGGTCTATTGATGATACTTCCAGACCTCGTGCATGTTGGCTTTGGGTCTTTGGATCCAGTCATGCCTGACTGCTGCTTGCTGTGTGATGGGTTAGTTGTCTCAGCCGGATTGTTGTGGACCTTCTTGATGTTGTCCTGGCATTGTGGTTCTGCAAAGCTGATCCATTTGTGAATTCGTTGCATGACTGGAGCAAAATCCTCATGAGGATGACATCTGGAGTGCCTGATCTTGTTTCCATTGGGTTTTGCAATCAGGTAGCTTTTAGACTCAATGCACTTCTGCACAACTGTCCCTGGGTGCCATGTCCTCTTCTTATCTAGCACTCTCACATGCTGTCCAGTATAGAGTGGAGGTAGTTCTTTGCGAGTGCAATGATCATGATTGTTTCATTTCTGCCGATTGCCATTCTAAGTGCAGCCTATGCTTCTCCTTGCCTAGGTCACCATGACTTGGCAATTGTGTGGTAAGTGGTCTCCCAAAAAGTAGCTCTGCAAGTGAAGGAAGCTCACTATCGATGGGGGTTGCACAAACCTGTAGCATTGCCATCTGTAGCTCACCTCCATGTTTCAGAGGGTTTTTTTTATGACTAATTTTATTTGTCGCACATGCCTTTCGATGAATCCATTGCTTTTGGGATAGTGTGGTGAACTGGTGATGTGCTTTGTTCCCCCAGTCTGTTACAAACCTTTTGAAGACTTGTCCTGTATACTGTGGTCCATTATCAGTCATTATTTCATCTGTTCGACCAAACAGAGACATGTACATTTGCATTTTTTGTGCAAATGCTTGGCTGGACACAGGCACATGCATTTCATCAACAACTGGATATCTGGAGTACCTGTCTGCAGTCAATAAATACTGTCGACCACTGACTTCAAATATGTCCGAAGCAATATACTGCCATATCTTTGAGGGTGTTTTGTGTGGAACAAGAGGTTCTTTGGGGTCTTGAAGTTCTGCACAAGTACTGCAGGATTTGCACACTCTTTCGATGCCATCATTGATCTTCATCCAGTAGACATTTTCTCTGGCAAGGTGTCATGTTTTTTCTACACCTTGGTGTCCATTATGGAGTTGCTTTAAGATGTCATCCGTCGTGGAGTCTGGAATGAGAACTTGTCTGCCCTTAAATATGACTCCTGCCTCCATTGCAAGTTCATCTCTGAAAGACCAGTAAGCACGGAGGTCTTTTGGCAGATCTTGTATCTTGTCTGGCCATCCTATATGGATTAATTCCTTCAGTGCGCTGAATCTTGCGTCTTTTTCAGTCTCAGCATCCTGTTTTGCAGGAGAAAAGTTGATTATAGCGACAGGGTGACGTTCTGGATCTTCCGTTTCTACCTCTATTCCATCAGTGCGCTAATCAAGCTCAATGTCACCTTTGTTTTCAGGGTTTGGTAACCTGCTAAGAGTGTTGGTGAGGACCATTTGGTTTCCAGGTCGATAGATGACTTGGTATTGTACCCTTTTATCTTGATCAACATGCGTTGAAGCCGTGGCGGTGCAGAGTGCAAGACTGCTACATCATCAGCTATGCTCACTACACCATGAAGACTTTCAAGGATCCGATCCATCTTGGCTTGGAAAAGGTCTTGAGAAACACTTAGTCCAAATGGCAGACATTTCCAGCAGTATCTTCCGAATGGGGTTTGGAATGTTGTCAGAATTTGTGAATCTTTATCAAGGTGTATTGACCAATAACCTGCTTTTGCATCGAGTTTGCTGAACACTTTTGCATTTGCAAATTTTGGGTTAAGCTCTTCAATGTATTTTACTGTTATTTTGTGAGTACCTTTACTGAAATTTATTTCACAGTATCTTACTGTATATTGAATTATGATAAACAGCAGTAGAATGATTGTATTTTGTGGTAATTATACAGTGAACAAATAGTAATTTTATATATATATATCTGATTTCAGTAGAATGTAGGCTGGCCTGAATACCATTTTCTGAGCTCCAGAAATCCAGCACTGATTGGTAGAGAATATACGAAGCCTCGTTTTTGGGGTTTTTTTGGTTTTTTTTTTATACAAACACATTAAAAAGATTAAAAAACTGATTAAAGTACGGAAAAATGAAATAAACTACAGGGAATAGAAGTAGTGACCAAATTTAGGCAAGAAAAGGGAAAGCATGAACTTAGGGGTTAGAGCTTAGAGCTCGTGACACGCAATCTCACGAGATTTAAACAAACCTGTCTCACGGGGAAAAAAATGAGCTCATGTGAAATCATCGGGCGGGCGCACACACACACACACACACACACACACACACACACAAGGATTTAAAATGGAACAGGAGCAGCACCCATCACAGCGTCAGAGCACACATTAAAAATGAACATGTTAAGTTCAATAAAAAAAAATTACCTTAAACACAATAATGTGAACGACTTAAACACACCAAATAAAAATACAAATTTTTAATGTTTGGCAGTGGTGGGATTCGAACTCGGGACCTTCTGATCAGAAAACCAGCTACCTGTGTGCTACCGCAATAAAGAGGAGAATAAAGGATAAAATTTTACTAGTTTATTGACATTCCTTGATTATACAGCAACATCTGACACATTTACAACAACATTGAGAACAGACATCAAACTTTCATCATCAAGCTCTGACATCATCAAAAACAACTGTGACTTACGAAAGCATCAATAACTGTGTAACACTTTAAAATAAAATATAAAAAAACCAACCTGGCGCTGGTCAAACCGTGTTCAGTGAAAAAGGTCAAAATAAAAGAAAAACGAAGAGTGAGGAAACTCCAATAACACTAGGTTATTGAACTGGTCTGGTATCCTTAAACACTGATGATATGCACCTGTAAAAAAAAAACACACACAACAAAAAAAATGAGCAACAAAATGTCACTGGGGAAATGTAAAAATACAAAATCAGTAGCTTAGGTGTGTAGAAGGCTAGAGTTAGCCCAGCAGAAAGTAAAAAGATTGTACGCTGACAATATGAGCTTGCTTCAGCTTAAAAAATAGATAGTTGAAGTATTTTTAAGCAGCACTCACGACAACACCCGTTAAACTACATAGCATTACTTAATGCATTTACAAAAGATCAGAACTTGGCCGTTTGCTAAGCTAGCTAGTGCTCAAAATGAGCATCAGCTGTTTAAGCAGTTTATCAAACAAGCATAAATCTTATCCTACAATCATGCAGTATCCTTTTCCATTTCTTGTAAAGGGAGGATGGTGCAAATTTTCACAGCTTGACAGAAAATACTGTATTATGCTGATAAATTAACACTTACTTACTGTTACCTATTAACTTACCGCATTACTATTAATTTACATGCAAGATATGGTTATTTAACAGTATTTTACAGTTTTTATAAAATACAGTAAGATACTGTTGAAAATCCACCATAAATTTACAGGAATTTTTTACAGTGTATACGCAGGGATCCATTCTTTTTAGCTGAATGCAAGACTGTAGCACCAATCAGTATGTTCTTCCACCTTTTGCAAAACTCCTTGCTCAACAAGCTTGTTGAGTTCTTTCTGTAGTTTGTCCTTGATATGCATTTTCATGGTGGGTCAATGAATGGGCTTGCATCCGCCTTTAGGATGAGCTTGACTGTTCCACTGAAGCTGCCAATCCTGTCAAACTGGCTGGGGTATGCCCCCTTCAGCTTGGTGATATCCGTTATGCTTTTAATGAGCAGGGTTTTTTAAGCTGTGTTGTTTGTGCACTGATTCTTTCCTCTGCTACTGTGTCAACATTGACAGTTACTAGATTCAGCAATTCACTTGTGGGTAATCCAGTTACAGCTGGCCCTGGTATGTCCACAACATAGAACTTTGCAATGGTCCATTTAGACTCTTTGTACTGGCATGGAATGTTAATGACACTAAAACAAGGGATCACATCATCGCTATACGATGTCAGTTTTATGTTGTGTGTTGTTTCAAGGATTTCCATGGCAGGATAGTTTGTCCCATACATCTGCTTGAATGTATGCAGTGGGAGTGTATTCCCTGAGGCACCTGTATCAATTTTCACACGTAGTGTATGTGTACACCCTGACATGTAAGGTGGCTTTATATTCATAGTCGTGTACGCCTCATCTCAGGGTGGTTTAACATGGATGCTATGCATGCACTTTGCACTGATAGTGAGAGAATAAAAATGTCTCTGGTAACAGCATTCCTCGCTGTTTTCATTATCATGTATGATATCAATGTGTGTCTCTCCCCTTTCTCTGTAGCCCTTCTTTGGGTTAGGGTATGTACGATGCATGTTGTGTGTTGGTTGAGACTTACTCCTTCGGCTGCAGCTGGAGTGTTGTCTTTGTTGTTTGTTTCTTTTGCAGCACTTCATCCAGTGACCTCTTTTGCCACATGCAGAGCATACATCATTATACACTGGACTTTGTCATGGCTTGTGATTTGTATCACATTTCTGGCACGTTCGATCTCTCGTCAAAACATAGATTTTTTTTCATTTTGTGACAACCCAAGCTGATGTAACGGTTCACTGCCTGCTGACAGCCTCATATTTCTGCCCTTCTGCCAGCACATCGGTAATGGGGTATCCTTTAGGTTTGCTGTAAAGATCATTTCATAGAGCATCGTAGGGAGTGCTTGCAATAATAAGCTCAATTAGGCATTCATTAAGTTCTTCATCTGTGAACTGGCATTTTAGTGCTAATGTTCTGGCTCTAGTCACAAAATCATCAATGCTCTCTCCTTGTTTTTGTCTGTACTGCATTAAATGTAGTCTTCGAATTCTGAAATTCACATTTAGTTTCAAGTGACCTTCGAAGAACTTCCATAACATGTTGGGCACTTTTTTGTCTTCATCACTAAGCCCACTGGCATTCAGCTGTTTCAGTCCTTCATCTCCGATACCACGACATATTTTCCTTCATCTTCAAGATAGAGAGTCATTTTTTGTTTAAATAAGGACACTCCCTCACTTGTCTTGTCAGACCAGTTCATCACTGGTAAATGTGCCGCCATGTCGTTTGTTTGACTTGGTAGTCACGCACGTCAGCTCTCCTGTTTGCTTAATTTGCGCAAAGAAATTTTTAGGTGAACTCAGTTAAACTTTTACACTGAGAAACGGTGCACAGTGGCTCCAACGGCATGCACTATGCTTCCTTTTTTTTTCACAATGGCACCGCAATGGTGAGCATCAACTTTTCCCTGCGTTTCACCAGTCTAGCGAATATAAGAGCAATAGTTACCCTTCTTGTGGCGTTTATGTGCAAATTATGTAAATTTTCTGTCATTTAGGGCGAACCATTTACGCTGCCATCATGATGTATTATCGGATAAAGATGAGGAGATGAAGTGTTTGATAGAGCGTCGTTTATTACATACTTAAAACTACTACCACACATGCGCAGACTGCTTCACACATCACGTGTTGACTCTTTAGCCTCTTAAAGGCATATTACAACAAAAGTCAACAGATACCATCTTTATAAAGGTCATGAAAAGATTTGATAACTTTCTCATGCCAAGTGTTGAAAGCTGTATCATTAAAGTAGGGGGAAATATGTGATTATCTAATTTAGGCGTCGACAATGAAGGTAACAAGAACTTAAAATGTTGCCTGAATTGGAACCAGATATGGAGGGTGGAAAGCACCAAGGTATTAGTTGTAAAATCGGAGACCTTCAGAGGTGAAGAAGAAGTAAGCTGTGCAAGCCCAGAGGATGAAGATAAAGAATGAATTTCTAGCCTACACCACAGAGGCCTTGGGAATTGAAGCCAACACAGAGCCTTTTGAATATAAGAAATTAGAAAGAGCCAGATCCCCGTCAAACTTAAACCTCTGTAAAGATGATCATCTCAGTCTAGGAAAATTCTCGTCCCATATGAAGGTGGTAATAAGCTGGTCCAAGGATCTAAAGAACTTTTTAGGTAAAAAAAGAGGGATAGTTTGAAACAAGAAAAGGAATTTGGGCATGACATTCATTTTTGTAGCATTTATTCTAGCAATCATAGATAAAATAAGAGAACTACATCTCTGTAGGTCCATTTTTATTTTCGGTATGAAAGAGAGAGGACAGGATGTGGGATACATGAATGCCCAACTATTTAAATCCAGTTGGGGCATATTTAAATGGTATAGTCAAGTGATCAAGTGAGATCACTGGAAAATATTCACTCTTCTGCAAGTTCACTTTATAACCTGAGACCGAACTAAACAGTTTTCAAAAGTGATAGAACAGGAGGAAAGGAGCTCACTGGGTCAGTCACATATAACAATAAATCATCCACATACAAAGATAGTTTCAGTTCAATTCCAGAATGGGAGATTCCCTGGAAAGATGAAAGCAATTTCAATGCAATCGATAGAGGCTCGATAGCAACAGCAAACAATAAGGGAGACAGGGGGCAGCCCTGCCTGGTCCCACGTGATGGAGGAAAGTAGTCAGAACAGACACCATTAGTATAAACGCTCACTTGGGGAGAAGAATATAACAGCTTTATCCAGGAGATTTATTTATCCCCAATTCCAAATTTGTACAAAACCACAAATAGGTAGTCGCACTCGACTCAATCAAATGCCTTCTCAGCATCCAATGACACAACGACTGCAATAGCAGAAAAGGAATTTTTCATGAAAACTACATTTAAAAGTGTATGGGCATTAAAGAAAAGGTGGCGACCTTTGATAAAGCCCTTTTGCTCCTGTGAAATTATATCTGGTAGAACATTGTCCAGACGCAATAGCAAAAGTTTTGCCAGAATTTTCACATCAATATTCAAAAGAGATAAAGGTCTATATAAAGCACAGGAAGTAGGCTCTTTATCCTTTATCAAAAGAAGAGATATAGACATTTATGTTAAAGTTGGAGGAAGAGAACCAGACTGGAGGGATTCATTATAAACATCTAAAAGAAGAGGAGCCAGTTTATACCTAATTAAAAAAAAAAAATCATCTGGGAAACCATCTGGCCCAGGCACAATGTTAGTTTGCATGGCATTAATCAAGGCAGAAATCTCCTCCAAAGTTAGAGGCGAATCAAGATTGATTGCCACTGTAGGATTCACTGAGGGAAACTCCAAACCTTTAAAAAAAATGAAGACTTCTCAGCGTTGTCCAACACAGATCAGTATAGACTAAAGTAAACAAAAAGTAAAGATTATGTTTATGGACACTGGATCAAAACACAATGTGCCGCCAGAGTCTTTAATTTGGGGTATTAACCGAGATGCAGTCTGTCATTTTAATTGATGAGCCAAAAGTCTGGATGGCTTATCCCCATTCTCATAGTAATTGCTACATGTATGTAACAACAATTGCTCGGCCTCAGTTGTGGTAATAAAATCAAATTCACCCTGCGAATCAAGTTAGCATTTCAGTAAAGCTTGGATTAAAAGAATTAAGTTTATCTAAATCTGCATTTTCTATCATATTTTGCAGTTTAAGTTTGCATAGTTTATTTAGATGAAAAAAGAGAATAGGAGGATGAGTCGTTCTAATTATTAGTCAAATGGAATCATCAATAGAAGATGAAATAAAATTATTGAATGCAATACCTGATAGTAATCATGAATTAAGTCTCCAGGGAGCTAAATAAAAGTGCAATTTAAAAATATATTAACAGTGAGAAGAGCATGGTCTGAAAAAAGAATAGGGCGATAATTGGAAGAGATGACATTAGGGATAAAGGAACTTTCCAAAAAAGAGTCAATCCGGGAATATATTTGATATGGATGAGGTTAAAGGAAAATTCCTTAGCATGCAAATTAAGAAATAACCAAGGATCAATGAAACCATTTGTGTTCACATATATAAGCCCAGACCCCTACACACCCACCTATAACCCTAGCACTGCCCTCTGAACACATGAACCCCTGAACATGAGGACAAGTACAATGGCTAAACTGTAAGCCTAATTCATTCAACAATACCCCCGATAGCACAGCATGAACCAAACAGTAGCCCCTGAAGAGCGGATGGTTCTAAAACCTGAGTATGTGTACACAGACATCATTTTAGAATAACAAATTACACATACATTGATCAGCCATAACATTAAAACCACCTGCCTAATGTTGTATAGGTCCCCTTTGTGCCACCAAAACAGCACTGACTCTACAAGGCATGGACTCCACAAAACCTCTGAAGGTGTGCTGTGGTATGCGGCACCAAGATATCAGCAGCAGATCCTTTAAGTCTTGTAATTTTCTGGGTTGGGCCTCCATGAATTGAATTTGTTTGTCCAGTACATTCCACAGATGTTTGATCGGATTGAACCCTTTGTCATTCTTCTCAGTTCATTCCTGAACAAAGTTTGCAGTGTTATCCTTGTGAGTGAAAGTGGCCACTGCCATTAGGGAATACCATTTCCATGAAGGGGTGTACTTGGTCTGAAACAATGTTTCGGTAGGTGGTGCATGTCAAAGTAACATCCACATGAATTCCAGGACCCAAGGTTCCCCAGCAGAACATTGTCCAGAGCAACACACTGCCTCCATCTGCTTGCCTTCATCCCATAGTGCCTCCTGGTACCATCTCTTCCCAAGGTAATTGACATATAAGCACATGACTGTCCGCATGATGTAAAAGAAAACATGATTCATCAGACCAGGTCACCTTCTTCCATTGCTCCATGGTCCAGTTCTGTTGCTCACATGCTTATTGTAAGTGCTTTTGGTAGTGTACAAGGTTCACCATGGGCACTCTGAGTGGTCTGCAGCTAAGCAGCCCCATACGCAGCAAACTGTGATACAATGTGTGTTCTGACATCTGTATCATAACCAGCATTAAATGTTTTCAGGAGTTTCTGCTACAACACTCTTCTGTGGGATCAGACCAGTGAGGCTAGCCTTCAATCCCCATGCACATCAGTGAGCCTTGGCTGGCCATGACAATGTCACCGGTCCACCTGTTGGCCCTTCTTAGACCAGTTTTGGTAGGTACTAACCACTGCATACCTGGAACAACCCACAAGACCTGCAGTTTTAGAGATGCTCTGACCCAGCTGTATAGCCATCACAATTTGGCCCTTGTCAGAGATGCTCAGTTCTTTACACTTGCCCATTTTTCTTACTTTCAACATATCAACTTTGAGTGCTCACTATAATTCACTGCCTAATATATCCCACCTCTTGACAGATATCATTGTAGTGAGATAATCAATGTTATTCACTACACCTGCCAGTGCTTTTAATGTTATGTCTGATCAGTGTATGCATATACACCAATCAGGTATAACATTATGACCACTGACAGGTGAAGTGAATAACACTGATTATCTCTTCATCATGGCACCTGTTAGTGGGTGGGGTATATGAGGCAGCATGTGAACATTTTATTCTCAAAGTTAATGTGTTAGAAACAGGAAAAATTGGCAAGCATAAGGATTTGAGCGAGTATGACAAGGGCCACTGATGGCTTTTAAATTCAATTTCAATTCAGTTTTATTTCTAAAGTGCTTTTAACAATGGACATTGTCCCAAAGCTGCTTTAAAAAGACATAAAATCCAGACATAATTTATAGGTTTTATCCCTTACTGTTATCCCAAATGAGCAAGCCGATGGCGATGGCGACAAGGAAACACTCCCTCAGAAATTAAGAGGAAGAAACCTTTAGAGGAACCAGGCTCAGAAGGGAACCCATCCTCATTTGGGTGACACGGGATTGTATGATAATAAATAATCCTTTCTTTAACTGAGTGCTATTGCGAGATCTCGCAGGACCTGTCCTGGTCTTGCCACACCAGCTCTGTAGCAAAGAAGGCTCACCAACATCTCTACCACCTCAGACGTCGAAGAGACTTCACACTGCCCTCCAAGGTAGCATCCTCACGGGAACATCACAGTCTGGTTTGGGAACAGCACCAAGCAGTACAGACAAGCTCTTCAAAGGGTGGTGCGTTCAGCAGAGCGCATAATTTGGACTGAACTTCCTGACCTGCAGACCATCTAACACAGGCGGTGCCAGACCAAAGCCAGAAAGATCGTGAAAGACACCAGCCATCCCAACTATGGACTCTTCTCTCTGTTGAGGTCAGGGAAGCACTTTCACTCCCTGAAGGCTAACACAGAGAGGCTGAGGAGGAGCTTCTTTCTGCAGGCTATTTGGGTCCTGAATCAGGACAGCTGATGTAATGTAATGATGTAAAGCAGCATTATGTAATTATTTTACCAACAGCTTCACAGTCATTTTGATGATACACTGACTTGGCTGAGCAAGAGACCAGACAAGAGTAAGCCAACAGCAAGAAGGCGAGCTGGCTTTTATGTTTGGCTGATGTTTGTGTTAGCAAAGTTATCAACTCACTAGTTTTTGATCATAAGTCAAGTCAGCCCATTTCGACAGAGGTTTAGCTGCTGGCTAAGCATCTTGAAATGATGCTAGCAAACTTGCTACATAAAACACTGAGACATTTGCACTGGTAATAAATACTCTTGTGTCAGTTGCTGTACAGCTATGTTGGCTAGCTTGCCACTCAGTCTGCTCTTTGCCAGTTAGCATCCCCCAGCATTCATATACACAATATAGACAAAAGTATTCAGACACCTACATGTTATATCTACAGGAGCTTTTATGACATTCCATTCTAAATCCATAGACATTAATATGGAGTTACTATTATGTACTATGTGCCTCAGCACCCCGCTGTTTAACTTTATGTGGTCTAGTGGATGAGTTGCTGTGGTTCCTAAATGCTTCCACTTTGAATAATATCACTCATTGTGGAATATCTACAAACTGACTTGTGGCAACAGTGGCATCTTATTACAGTACATCACTCATTCAGTGAGCTCCTTAGAATGACTCATTCTTTCACAAATGTTTATAAAGGCAGACTGCTTGATTTTATACACCTGTGGCAATGTGACTCCATGAAACACCTGAATTCACTGATTAAGAGGTGTGTCCGAACACTTTTGTCTATATAGTGTACCGTATTTTCCGGACTATAAGGCGCACCTAAAAGCCTAAAATTTTCCCAGAAATCGGACGTGCGCCTTATAATC
>JAOVVH010000039.1:9737018-9747630 GCA_028566435.1 Scorpiodoras heckelii
AAATCAATGTCGGATTTTCATTTGTTCATTTTCATAGAATTTTTATTTATTATTACTTTTGTCAGATTCAAGTTATTCCTGTGACCATTGTGGGTTTTTCTTTCATTAACCGAGGGGTACCAACAATTTTGTCAACGTGTGTATGTCTTACTACTGACTGTGTCTGTTGATTATGTTTTTAATTTACATTAAAAAAAAAAATTAAAAGCCAACAATATTTAAAAAATTTATTAGCATTTTACTCAGCATTAGTACAACACATTCTAAACTAGGTTTAATTAAATAACTGTTCATGAATTACATTACTGATATTTCAGATAACCTGAATATTATGAAGGGCTCATGTCAACCAAATGAAGCACACATTCTAATGAAATGTGATGATATGCACATTGTTTACTGCTAATTTGCTGAGTAAATTTTTTTACTACCTATGCAAAAATGCTCACTAGTGTTAATTTTGTTGTTTATGCTCAGTGTCCTCTTTATTAGGAACATCTATGCAGCAGACAGTTTTTGTATATGCTTGGTTGAAGTCTCTGTGATTAAAAAAAAATAAAAAATCCGTCTGAGTTCTCTGTTGTAGAGATTACAATTTAGTCCATCAGATCAGTGTATAGCATTCTATAGCTTTTGTTGTTAGCAGTTGTCATTAAACACTAACCGTGCTATTACTACAATGATCAGGCATAACATTAAAACTACTGACTGGTGAAGTGAATAATGTTGATTATCTCATTACACTAGCATCTGTCAAGGGATAGGATATATTAGTCAGCAAGTGAACAGTCAGTTCTCAAAGCTGATGTGTTGGAAGCAGGAGAAATGGACAAACGTAAGAATCTGAGGGGAGGTATTGTAGGTTGTTCCTGGTATGCAGTGGTTAGTATCTACCAAAACTGTTCCAAAGAAGGACAACCGAGGAACCAGTGATGGCGTCATGGGCGCCAAAGGCTCACTGATGCGCATGGGGAGTGAAGGCTAACCCATGTCAATGGTATTCCTAATGGCAGTGGCCTCTTTCAGCAGGATAATGTACCTTATCACACTGCAAAAATTATTCAGGTTCAATTGCGCATCAGGGGACTAGCATGTGCTGGACAAGTAAGTTAGCTCCATGGAGTTCCCAGCTTGCAAATTACAGGACTTAAAGGATCTGCTGCTAATATCTTGGTATTTGATACCTAAGGAAACCTTTAGCGGTCTTTTGGAGTCCATGTCTCAACGGGTCAGAGCTGTTTTGGTGGTACAAGGGGGACCTACGCAATATTAGGCAGGTGGATTTAATGTTATGCCTGATCGGTGTAGCATTCCAACATTGCTAAATTAGTAACAGTTCTAACAGTCTAAATGTTCTACTCTTCCACTTACGGCATTTGAAGACACCCTTTTCCAGAGTGACTTACATTGATCTCATTTATAGAACTGAGCAATTGAGGGTTAATGGCCTTGCTCAAGGGTCCAACAGTGGCAGTTTGGTGGTGCTTCGGTGTTTATGCACAAAATTAATATCTGGCTTCCTCTTTGCATAATACAGTTTCAGGTTGCATTTCTTGATGAAGCAGAGGACTGTGTTAAGTGAAAGTGATTTTCCAAGCCCATGTGGCTATATCAATCATGGTAGCATGACTGTTTCTCAAACAGTAAAACCTAAAGGCTAGATAGTCATGCACATTCAACAGCGGTTTCCACGATGCTGTCTGCTGTTGATGATGTTGCACAGTGTTCCAAATGGAGCCATTTTAGTGACCAAGTTTCCTGTGAAGATCCCTTGGGATTCTGTACTCTTTGCAGTGTGTAGGGTGCAGGGGATTCAGCTTAGGGACCCTTGAGATTGGAATGCAGCGTAAGCCTTTGGTAGCTGCTTATTTTATACTCAATCTTGATTACTTCACCTGTTCCAAGTTAAACAGCTAATTGTGGAACCTTCCAGCATTACATGCCTTTGTTCCAACTGTTGTTGCAGCCATCAACTTCTAAATGTGTTTAGATTTAACAAATAGAATGAAGTTAGAAAATATGAAAATCTTTTCTTTGTCCTTTTGTCTGTTAAATAAAGGTTCAAGTGAATTAACAAATTACAGATTTCTCTTTTTATTGAATTTTTAGAAAGTGTTCCAGCATTTCTTATGCCTACTGGTAATGCTTAATGCAAGTTATGCAAATAGTTGTAGAGGATTGACATTAGGCCACTGTGTTTGTGTATGCATGGATTTTGTTCTGGTGTCTCTTGTACACATGCATCTGGTCTCCTCAGCTCATCCTGTCCAATGTTGATGTGGAGCTGAAGTACTTTGACCTGGGTCTCCCTTACCGAGACCAGACTGATGACCAGGTCACCATTGACTCTGCCTTAGCAACCAAGAAGTACAATGTTGCTGTGAAGTGTGCGACCATCACTCCTGATGAAGCCAGGGTTGAAGGTAAAGCTATTGTTTTGGTGTTTTGTATTTTAGCTTTCCACTTATAGCTTTGAACATCACAATTAATCAACTAAACAGACTTAAGATACATATTCTCTCTCAGAATTCAAGTTGAAGAAAATGTGGAAAAGTCCTAATGGATCAATCAGAAACATCCTGGGTGGCACAGTTTTTCGTGAACCTATCATCTGCAAGAACATTCCTAGACTTGTTCCTGGTTGGACACAGCCCATCACAATTGGCAGACATGCCTTTGGTGACCAGGTCTTTTATTTTTGGACATGCTTATGTTAAGCAGTAAATTACAACAGGTGTCTTTTTTTTAAATCAACATTGAATGCACTTAACTACTTATGTATCCTGTTTACAGTACAGAGCCACAGACTTTGTTGTGAATATACCAGGCAAATTTAAGCTCAGCTTTACTCCAGCTAATGGAAGCAAAGTCCAGGAGTGGGAAGTGTTCGATTTCCCTGGGGGCGGCTGTGGAATGGGCATGTACAATACTGATGAGGTCAGGAAGATGATTTCTATATAAATTGCATTCATTTTTATTTAATTTACTAATTGATTGTACATTGTAAAGAACATGAATAAGAGCAGCTCTTTTGGATCAGAATTCTGGAGAAATGCTAGGGTTACATTTCTCTGTATAGAAATGCATTGGTTTTATGAAAGAGCAATAGGAATGTGCAGTGTAAAATCCTTACAGATAGTGTTTTTTTGTGAAACTCTCAATTGATGTAGCCCAAGCTCTTCCTAATGTTTAAGCACAACACTCATTTATATGGTATGTGCTAGGTCCTCTTTGTGAAAAAATTAAAATGATTTCATTCTCAGTACCTTTAAGCGTTTGTCCATTTTATGTGGATAAAAATGCAACATAAATGTGAGTAATATTTATTTTAGCATATATTTTATAGACTGCAGGACGCTATCTCACAATGAATAAAAGCTAGAGTCCTTAATGATAATGGAATTGAAGGTCTATGGCTGTTGGCCACTAACACTGGCTGTCTAGCATCAGTCTGTACAGATTCACTGCAGTGGCTGGCTCTAAAAATTGTTTGTCTAACTCATGCAATGTTGTAGCAAATGTCTTCATGTTTCAAAAACACATAGCAACCTGCACATATTGTATCAAGCCAAATGAAGATTAATCAGTGTAGCTCTGTCTGAAGTCAGTTATATAGCCATCAGTAAAAATGCTGACTAATTATTAAAAAGCAAACACTTAATTGCCTGAGAAGTAGAGGCACTAATCAATGAAATGAGAACCAAGAAAAAAAAATATTGTGGTAATAATAAAAACAAATTTGTCAGCATATGGCACTTCCCCACACACTGAAAGCTAGATTGAAGGGGTTTTTTGCACTTCTCCAAAGATGGAATGTATTGTAGAATAGGCTTATATATTGCAAAATAAAAAGAAACTCTAAATCAAGAGTATGAATTCCCATTTGCACCAAGCCAACAATTTTTAATAACAATGGCACTATTTTTAAATGGTGACGACACTTATCCAAGTTATTTAAAATACTTAACATTTGCATTTTAACTGCATTTTTGCACTTGCTGAAGGGCCCATATTTCACATGTTTATCATCTCTTTCCACAAGTCCATCACTGGCTTTGCTCACAGCTGCTTCCAGTATGCCATCCAGAAAAAATGGCCCCTCTACATGAGCACCAAGAATACCATCTTGAAAGCATATGATGGGCGCTTCAAGGACATCTTCCAGGACATCTTTGAGAAGTGAGCTAATTTGATCAACATAGATGTATAGTGCACAGTTTAGAATGTGAACAAACTATACTATATGGCCAAAAAATAATGATTCCTATTACACTCATTTGTTTCTTGAATATCCCATTCCAAAATATTGGGCATTAGTATGGAATTTGCTGCGGTAAGTCACCACTCTCTTTCCACTAGACTTTGAAGCATAGATGTGGGTATTTGTCCACACCAACTTTGGCAAAACATGGACCCTGCTTTGGGGTATTGTCGTACAAAGTGAAGTAATCCTACAGCATACAAAGACATCCTATACAATTGTGTGCTTCCACCTTTGTGGCAGTAGTTTGAGGAAGAGTGTGATTTTTCAGGTGTTCATAAACATTTGCCCATATAGTGTACATATCTAACTTAATGCTCTATTTCACACCACCTAACTGCTAAGGGTAGCAACTATCACCTGGATAACATCTGCCTTAATATTATAAGGTGCTGACCCACCTTAGGACTGACTGGAAAGTTGTTTATAGATATCTACCACACTCGCATATATGGGAGGACGTTAATCTTGTAGAACTTGCTGAAGTTTTACAGTAACATCTAGGTAGCAATAGCTCAGTTTTTCTGCACTGGTATGATCCCAAGTAGGGCCCAGAAGAAGGAAATTCTCCTCATGGTGTGTAGAATAAAAAAAATTATACTGCATCAAAGATGTCCTCCTGCCTTGCTAACAAAATAATTATAAGTTGTCTTGGTTAACATAATCATTAATTGCAATTGGAAGAAATGGATTTAGCAACCAGCTAAGCTTGTTATACATTTGTTCCAAAATTCACATGCACTGGATATAAAAGTTGACACACCACTGTTAAAATCACAGGTTTTTGTGATGTAAAAAATGAAACTGAGATAAATCAGATCTCTTTCTACATTTAATGTGATATAGAAACCAGCAGAATTCAAGAGAAAAACAGATGGATACCTATTAGGAAAAAGAAACTTGCAATAATCTTGTTGCAAAACTGGGTGCATCCTTTCATAATGGGACATGACTGTGCTCAGGATTATATAAAAAAAAAGCTTCACAAAAACCTGCAATTTCAACTGGGGTATGTAGACTTTTTATACAGTTGTGTTCAAAATAATAGCAGTACAACATCACGAACCAGATATGTCACTGTTCTTGGTAGAAATTACATTTCTACATGGCAAACAATTTACTAGTAGGTGTGGTAGAGTAATTAAAAAAACCAACAGTCATGACATGCATGCTGCTGATTTTGTGTAATTGAATAATTAACTAAAAGGGGTGTGTTCAAAATAATAGCAGTGTGATGTCCAATTAGTGAGGTCATTCATTCTGTGAAAAAACAGGTGGCCCTTATTAAAGGATGAAAGCAGCAGATGTTGTGCATGCTGGTTATAGTGCATATCTCTCTAAAAAACTTTTAAAAAATGGGTAGTTCCAGACATTGTTCAGGAGAACAACATACTTTGATTAAAAAGTTGATTGGAGAGTGGAAGACGTATAAAGAAGTGCAGAAAATGATAGGCTGCTCAGCTAAGATGATCTCAAATGCTTTAAAATGGCAACCAAAACCAGAAAGACATAGAAGAAAATGGAAAACACCATTTGAGTGGATCGAACAATAGCCAAAATGGCAAAGACTCAGCCAATGATCAGCTCCAGGGAGATCATCGAAGGCCTAAAGTTACCTGTGAGTACTGTAACAATTAGAAGACGCCTATGTGAATCCAAGCTATTGGCAAGAAGCCCCCGTAAAGTCCAATTGCTGCAAAAATGACATGTTCTGAAGAGGTTACAGTTTGCCAAAGAACACATTGACTGGCCTAAAGAGAAATGGTGCAACATTTTTTGGACTGATGAAAGCAAAATTGTTCTTTTTGGCTCTAGGGGCTGCAGACAATTTGTCATATGAGCCCCAAACACTGAATTCAAGCCACAGTACACTGTGAAGACAGTGAAGCATGGTGGTGCAAGCATCGTGATATGGGGATGTTTCTCATACTACAGTGTCGGGCCTATTTCTCACATACTAGGGATCATGGATCAATTTGAATACATCAGAATACTTGAAGAGGTCATGTTGCCTCTTGCCAAAGAGTAAATGCCCTTGAAATGGTTGTTTCAACAAGACAGTGACCCCAAACACACCAATAAGCGTGCAACATCTTTGTTCCAGACCAACACAATTAACATTATGGAGTGGCCAGCCCAATCTCCGGATCTTAATCCAATAGAAAACTTGTGGGGTAAGGAATTCTGGAATGTTAGTCCAATCATCCTGGGCTGGAATACCTGTTCACAGGTGCCAGAAGTTGGTGAACTCCATGCAACAGCGATGTGCAGCAGTTCTCAGAAACAGTGGTTATACAACTAAATATTAGTTTAGTGATTCTAAACTAGGAAGGCTAATATTCAAGCATTTTTCAGTTTATACAGTTAAATATTTGAGTTTGCAAAGAAAAATGCAGACACTGCTATTTTTTTTGAACAGCCTAATATTTCATTTTCTTCACTTTCTTTAAAGTTATATCAAATTTGTTACATTTTAATTCATGTTTGATTTGGAATAGAATGTGCAGTGTTCTAAAGCTATTATAAGAATTTTGAACTTTACTCACTTTTTAAACACATTCCTATTATTTTGAGCACAACTGTATACCCTGTAAGTTTATATCTGGTTCATAGTTTGGTCTGTGTCTGATGTTGCACATGATGATAAATTGTCTGCAACTGTACTGAGCAAAGTTGATTCACTTTGCAGATGTTCTTTATATTATGGAAGTTCTTCATACTTTTATTACTGACTTGTAAGAAAACATAAATCAATTAAATTGCCTGCCCGAATAGGAAAATAAAATTAATTCATTAATAATAATAATTAAGAACATTATGATGTATAGCCTGCATACTACATAGCAATGCATGTAAAATAACAAAAAGCACATTCCACATTTTTATATATAGTTAACATCAATTTCTCCCATTTGGATTCATCCAGAGTTTTTGGTGAAATGTAGACTATCAGGTTATACCTTCAGGTATCAGGTTATAGCTTCAAGTTTGAAGCTTCAGCACTGTTAATTTTGATGAGTGTTGGGCTACTGCCATGCTGTATTTTCACTGTGCTGAAAATCTAGTGGAAGTATGTGTTTTTGGAAAGAATTCAAGGTTGACCTTGGCTAGCTAGATAATTAGTGTGAAGTGAAAGTAACTGCTACCAGAAACAAATTCACATCTTAACACCTCCTGCAGAATGTTTGATCTGCATCCTGCTTTAGCTAACAAATCAGAAAGAATAGTTTTCTTGTTACTCTAGAATTGCTGTTAAAGGGTGAAAAAAACTACCAGTGAATCAATAGTTTTGAACATGCTAGTGGTGCATCATGGTTACAGCAAAAGTAAATATAACACCTTGTGGATCACTTTGGTCCCAAGCAGCGCTTGCCATTCTGTTTGCTGGATACTGTGCATTATGGGCAGAATTAGCGGCAAAGGTATAAATCATATAGTAGTCAGGGAGGCTAATCATGGACCAGGGCATCTTGACCTAGTGAACTGCTCAGCTTTGTCAGGGAGAACAACACTTAACTGTGAGACCATTTGGCCTGTGGGACAAGAAGGGTCTGAATACAGAACTCATCTGTGAGACCTACCTCTGGCATAGAACCTCTGTGTCATCCTAGAGAAGAGTAGGCACTGTTACTATTACTAGTATTTGTGCTGTAGTGGAAGTGCACCTAGAACTGGAACATGCTTTGTGCAGGAGTGTCTAAATGTTCCCCTCGAAAAGTATTGGAACAGCAAGGCAAAGACATTTGTTTGTTATACATGAACATTTTGGTTTGACATTAAAAGAAGCATGAGGTGATGGACTAGAATTCCAGCTTTCATTTAATGATCTTTACATCCAGATGTGTTAAACTTTTTACATGGCCTCTTTTGTTTGAGTCCAAATGTTTTTCAAGTCATCAAAAATATTGGAACATGTGACTGATAGTTGTTCCTTGTTGCTAAGGTGTGCTCTATTATATCTTGTGTTTTCAACTTGTGGGGCCTGTACCTGTCCAGGGAACATGAATAGGTTTTTTATGCTGTTTTGTTTGTTTTTTTTTTTACTTCAAACACTGAAGAGAAAATATAATTCTGAGGTGAACCTCTCCTTAGCAATTCATTTTTCATAATCATATCTGATTAGTCTCACTGATTATGCATGTCTAATATTATCCAGCTCATAGTCTGAAAATTGGACCAGTGGCTATCAAAATTTAAAAGCAAGTGGCAAAAACAATGACTACATTGTTTCAGCCGGGGAATCCACTATCAAAATTTAAAAGCAAGTGGCAAAAACAATGACTACATTGTTTCAGCCGGGGAATCCACTAGTGAGTCCGTCCACCTCGACCCCATCAATGTCGATGAGTCATACACATCATGCACAGGACTACCACCTCACAGAAAGGTAGTTGCTCATTTCAAAGCCCTTACTGCATAAGAATACCGAACGGAAGATGAAGGGTACATAAAATATGGATTTACATGTATCATACTAAATGAACTATACCAACGGTGCTATATGTTCAGAAGTATTTGCAAATGACAGTTTAAAACCTGTGAAATTAATAAGGCAGTTAAACATCAAGCATCTGACATTCAATGATAAACCAGTTGACTTATTTTTTTCACCACGGAGTCACTGTTTTTACAAAATTTCACACTCTAACACCCATCAGTTGTCATGTTGCTGAGATGGCAAACATGTAGTGTCAACTAAGAGATCCTCAACGATGGAAAGAAATTTTCTTTGCAGTTGGATTTGTTGACATCTCAAATGCTTCCCAACTGCTTGCATTTGTCTGCTGCTTGATCTGTTGTTTTGCTGTGCGCTGGAGGGAGCATGAATAGGGAGATCTGTCTGTGGAAAAACCCAGTAGCACACTGGATGAAATGGATCTGCACTGGGACAGTTGTGATGGTGTGTGCACAGGAAAAGCAAAGGACTAATGGCAGTTTATCATGATGTAATTCCCCGTGTTCATTTCACTTACTGTATGATTCACAGAGAGGCCCTTCAGAGTTGAGCAGTGTGTTACAGATAGCAATGCAGATTGTTAATCTTATTAAAACCCGTCCAATGAAGTCAAGACTGTTTGCTCTTTTGTAGAAAGAAATAGGGCCAGAACATGAATCGTTACTCCTGCACACTGGATGGCTTTCCAGAGGAAAGGTTCAACAGTTATTTTCATTATGAGACGAATTTTGGATTTTCCTTCTTGATTTTGCATTTTCCTAGGCAGAATATTTGAGCAACTGAAAGTGGCTCACAGATCTTGTGTATCTTTTGGACATTTTTGACTGACTTGATGCCCTTAATTTGTCAGTTTGGGGCCCAAATTCTAATTTGCTAACATTGTCTGACAAAACTAAAGGGTCTATGAGAAAACTGGAATGAAAACTAGGACCCGTTTCAACTGTATTCCAGCCTTTGTAGTACCCAGACTTTTGTTTTTGTGAAACCCTGCTGAAGTGCCTGGAACAATGGTCAGTGGAACAATGCAATGAGTTTGGAGCAATGGTACACAATCAGATGTTGTGTGAAACATCAGATGTTGTGTGTGCATCAGAAACTCTTGCAATGTTGAAGAAAAGTTTTGGACAAGCTACCCTATCATAAGCACAAGTCTACGAATAGTACAAAGCTTTTAACAGACTGATGACAGGAGATAAATCATTGGTGTTAGTGTATGATCCTGAGACAAAAAGGCAAAGTGCTGAATGGCTCATCACCACCTTGCCCAAAGAAAGATTGTATGCGCAAATAAAAAATCAAGTCACTGTTCATAGTCTTTTTTGTTTCTTAAGGGATCATCCATAAAGAATTTGTACTAGAAGGCCAAATGGTAAATAGAATTTTTTTTACTATGGATATTTGGAGCAGTTGAAGGAGAGGGTTTTGAGTGTGTGAAGTTAGATCACCTCTTCATGGATCATCCATCATGACAATGCAGAGTCGCACTTCACTGACCGTGAGAGAATTTTTGGCTGAAAATTATATTCCAGTCCTTCCACACCCACCCATTAGCACCATCTTTGTAATTCTTCTTGTTCCCCAAGATTAAAACATGTTTTAAAGGCCAACACATTGACAAAGAATGAGCCACATTCTCATTACTTTCCGAACAGACTGAGTGTCTGTGTCATGAAGTTTTTGTGTGTGTGTGTGTGTGTGTGTGTGTGTGTATATATATATATAAATATATATAATATATACTGCTCAAAAAAATAAAGGGAACACTGAAATAACACATCCTAGATCTGAATGAATGAAATATTCTCATTGAATACTTTATTCTGTACAAAGTTGAATGTGCTGACAACAAAATCACACAAAAATCATCAATGGAAATCAAATTTATTAACCAATGG
>JAOVVH010000039.1:9750528-9763927 GCA_028566435.1 Scorpiodoras heckelii
AGCTGCACTTAGATCTAACAGAACAAGAAAAGAAATGCATCCATTATCTGAGGAGATTAATAAATCATTGAGTACTCCAATTAATGCTGTTTCAGTACTATGATGGGGCCTAAATCCTGATTGGAATGTTTCATAAATACCGTTATTTTGGTATTTATGATGGTGTCCGCGGTGAGAATCGTCCATAACAATTTTGTGGGCTCTCTAAAGACAACAAGAGCTGTGTAGATCCTCTAGGGTGGGTAGAGAGCACCCAATGATTTTTTTTGCAGACCTCACAATCCTCTTTAGTTCTTTTTTATGTGCTGCAGTGCAGCTGGAGAACCACACACAGAGTCTGTGAGTGAGGATGCTCTCTATGGTGGAACGGTAGAAGGACACCAGCAGTCCCTGATTAATATTGTTTCTCCTGAGAGTCCTTAGGAAGTAGAGTGTCTGCTGTGCCTTCTTTGTAAGTTCACACCCCAGGTTAGGTCCTCCTCGATATGAATACCCAGGAAGAAAACATCTGTGACTCTTTCTACACAGTCCCTATTGATAGTTATGGGTTGAATGTCCTTTCTCACCTTCCTGAAATCAATGACCAGCTCTTTTGTCTTTGATGTGTTGAGACGTAGATTGTTGTCTGTGCACCATAATGAAAGCCGTTCCACTTCGTCCCGGTAGGCTGTCTCGTAATCTCTGGAGATGAGTCCCAGTATGGTAGTATCATCTGCGAATTTGACTATGGTGTTGCTGGTGTGAGCAGTGGTGCAGTCATGAGTGTAGAGGGTATAGAGCAGGGGACTCCGCACACAGCCCTGAGGGGAGCCTGTACTGAGGCTGATGAGTGTAGAGGTGTGAGATCCTAGTCTAACCCTTTGTCTGCGCACCGTCAGGAAGTCTTCATTCTGATGATTGATGTGAACTTTAAGTGAAACTCTTGATCTGGATCTGGATAAACTTATCCAGTGCACACTGTCTGCCCTCTTGAAATTCACATGACTTCCTCAAACAATTGTAATTTCCTGGATTTGGAAAGGTCTCTCAGGATAGGTGGACTGAGCGAGGTGATCTGCAGCCAACAACAGCCAACACACTCCCAGGCATATGTCTCGTCTCAGCAGCATGTCTGACGCTATATGGTGCTGTCCAATTTGCTGTCTGAGATTAACTGTGGGTTCATCCACCTGAAAAGCTTTCATACAGATGGCTTGGAGACAGATGTATTTCTTAACGTTTTCTGAATGGACCAGTACATTACTTTGACTCACAAGAAGGATTTTAGGGTAGACTGCTATCAGTTTTAGCTGGATTTGTTTGTTGGACAGTGGCTCCCCATGTCTCCATATCAACTTACTGCCCACCAGCCCAATTACCATTTCCAGTCCATTTCAGCTTTTTAATGGCAGATCTTTATCTTTTGTGAAAATAGCCTTGGGTTTCCAGCAAGTTAGTACAGATGAAAACATGTCTCTGCTTTGTGAAAAGTACTTAATAACAACAAGCCCAAAGAAATTACTCTTGCAGTAGGATCTGATACCATGCATGATGACTTGCCAGAATATGATTGGCAAACATGATTGTGTCTGCCTCTTGTTGATTTGGCTAGCATGCGTAAGTAAACTAGTTTGATGCCTGTGTTAGTGTTGGACTGTGCTCTTCAGAGTTCAGTGACATTGAGTGCCATGCTGTGTACAAGGCGGGTGTACATGTCCCAGGTAGCCTGATCTTTGGTTGGATCACATTGAAGTAAGTCATACAAATACAGCAGTGTCCTTCCTCATATATTCGAGTGTCAGAATTAACTGGGCCACCTTCATATATCTTTCAAACACAGAGATATCCAGGTGATATTTACCACTGCTGATTGAAGGAATGGAACATGTTTATGTAGAAGCATGGTTATTTGCAAGAAGCAGTGTACTCACCTATTTATTAACATGTCAACAGGAAATATAAACCCGAGTTTGATAAGCTGAAGATCTGGTATGAGCACAGGCTTATTGATGACATGGTGGCACAAGTGTTGAAGTCCTCTGGTGCTTTTGTTTGGGCTTGCAAGAACTATGATGGAGACGTCCAGTCAGATATTTTGGCTCAAGGTAAGTTTTTATAGTTTACAGTGAAACAGGATACAAAGCTTCATCCTTTAAAGCCATTTCTTTGTTCCAAATATAACACAATTTTCATTAGAGCTACTTTTAAATAATAATTTCTTTCTCAAAATGTGTGAAGACTGTTGACACCCCTAAAGAGTGTTTCAAATAAATGCAAACAATTATAATTCTTGGAAAAACTTGTTGGTTCCCAGGAAGTCTTCCCTTTAGACATGCCCTCTCTACCTGGTGTACAAATATGAATTTCTTTCATGTGTAAAATCCATTCAAGATCCATTAGCAAGGGATAAACCATAATTTAACACAAAATAGTCATTGGTCCTTGACCTTTACATAATAGGTAATTGGTATTAAAATACACTACATTGCCAAATGTATTCACTCACCCATCCAAATCATTGAATTTAGGTATTCCAATCACTTCCATGGCCACAGGTGTATAAAATCAAGCAACTAGGCATGCAGTGGTAGGCTACATAAAATGACAGAGCAGGGTCAGTGGATGCTGAGGCACATAGTGTGCAGAGGTCACCAACTTTCTGCAGAGTCAATTGCTACAGAACTCCAAACTTCATGTGGCCTTCAGATTAGCTCAAGCACAGTGTGTAGAGAGCTTCATGGAATGGGTTTCCATGGCCAAGCAGTGGCATCCAAGCCTTACATCACCAAGCGCAATGTAGAGAGTCAGATACAGTGGTGGAAAGCACACTGCCACTGGACTCTAGAGCAGTGGAGATGTGTTCTCTGGAGTGCTAGCTCGCGCTTCTCCATCTGATGGATGAGTCTGGGTTTTGGGGTTGACAGGAGAATGGTACTTGTCTGACTTCATTGTGCCAAGTGTAAAGTTTGAATTATGGTATGGGGTTGTTTTTCAGGAGTTGGTCTTGGCCCCTTAGTTCCAGTGAAAGGAACTCTTAATACTTCAGCATACCAAGCAACTTTGGACAATTTCATGCTCCCAGCTTTGTGGGAACAGTTTGACCCCTTCCTGTTCCAACATGACTGTGCACCAGTGCACAAAGCAAGGTCCATAATGACATGGATGAGAGAGTTTGGTGTGGAAGAACTTGACTGGCCTACACAGAGTCCTGACCTCAACCCAATAGAACACTTTGGGATGAATTAGAACTGAGAATGCAAGCCAGGCTTTCTCGCCAACATCAATGTCTGACCTCACAAATGTGCTTCTGGAAGAATGGTAAAAAATTCCCATAAACACACCCCTAAACCTTGTGGAAAGCCTTCCCAAAATAGTTGAAGCTGTTATTGCTGCAAGGTAGGGGTGCTGAAAAAAATTTATTCTTTAAAGAATAACGATTTCTAGTCCTGGGGATTCTGAATCGATTCAAAATGCCCAAAAATTAATTTTAAAATGCATTTAAGTTTTATTTTTTGCCGCTCCTCCTCCTGAGCGTACTGCATATCGCATTACGTGTCAACTTGGCCACAGTAGAAGAAGGCTGTCTAGGCCACCATACAGCAAGCTAGTTAGCCAATGGAGTCCGCTATCATGGAGCGGAGAGCATGATTTAACCCGCCCCATCATTGCTAAAAGCCAGTGTGTGGGCACACTTTGGATTCTACAATGTCCCAGGTAAGAGAGATCTTGACATGAGCACAATTGTTTGCAAGGAGTGTAAAATGAAATTGAGGTACTTCGAAAACACGACAAATGCGTAGGCCCATTTGGCGCGACACCACCCTGAGCTAAAAGAAATTGAAAAAAATAATGCAAAAAGATTTGATACAGCAAGGAACCTAAAAGTATTGTTTTAAATAAATGTTTTATTTGTTTGACAAGATGAAAAGACATTGGAATCATATAATTTAAACAAAATTTATAGACCGTTTGAATGGAAAAATCGATTATGAATCGAATCGTCACCCAAAAAATCAGAATCAAATCGAATCGCCAGACACGGAGAGATTCACACCCTTACTGCAAAGGGTAGGTCGAAATCATGTTAAACCCTATAGGTTAAGAATGGGATGTCACTCAAGTTTATATGTGTGTGAAGGCAGACGTGCAAATACTTTTGGCAATATAGTGTATGTAAGCAACAGAAAAACCATTAAGCACAGTTGAAGCCAGGAAATTTGCCAGGAATGGGACTCCTGAGCACCCTCTACCCCTACACACCAAGGAGGATGCTGGAGGAGAAGCAAAAATGAACCCAAAGTTTGTTGTAGAATTGTGCATTTTAGCTGTTAAATGCCACTTTCATGGGCTTATTGTAATTTTTAGCATATTGCCATTCTTGCTAAAGTGCCTGTTTAAAGTAGAGTCTTGTCCCCAGGTTTTGGCTCCCTGGGATTGATGACCTCTGTTCTTGTGTGTCCTGATGGAAAGACCATTGAGGCTGAAGCTGCCCATGGCACAGTCACTAGGCATTATCGTGAGCATCAGAAGGTTAGCCCAGCCTACGTCCTCTGCTACATCAAGACTTAACTCTTTTATTCTGCCTACTAATGGTATATTGAGATATATTCCCCTCGATTTCTTTTTGTGTCATAATCTCACACTGAAAAATGATAAATCCAATCTTTAAGTCTTGAATCAAATGCTTTATTGAAGCGTTTTTCCATTCATATTTAATTTTATGTTGACCAAAGTGTCTGGGGAAAGTTAAACCAGTAATACTGCTTCAATAAAGGCATATTCAGTACTATGAAAAAGTATTTGTGCTCTTCCTAGTTTCTTCTGTTTTTCCAGTTTGTCACATTTGAATGTTTCAGATCATCCAACTAATTTTAGTATAAAACACAAACACAAAACAGAGCTTTTAAATAGTCATTCCATTTATTGAAGATAAAGATTTATTCAACCTAGATCACACGTCTCTCTCTCTCACTCACTCACACACACACACACACACACACACACACACACTCTCTCTAACTGCTTGTGAAACCTTTGGCAGTAATGTCTGCAATCAAGCTTTTGTGATCATTTGCGATTAATCTTTTACATTGCTGTGGAGGACTTTTGGCTCTCTCTCCTTTACAGAGTAATTCAGCTTCATTGGAGCATTTTCAAGCCTGAACTGCCTGTTTAAGGTCTTGTCAAAACATCTCAAAGGGATTCAATTCAGGACTTTGACTCAGCTGCTCCAAAACTTTAATTTTGTTTCTTTTGTAACATTCAGAAGTGGACTTGCTTGTGTGCTTCGGATCATTGCTGCTTTACAACCCAACTGCACTTGAGCTTTAGGTCATGGGTCCATCAGTTATGATGAGTCATCCAGGACCTGCAGAAGCAAAGCAGCCCCAGGCCAACATTATACCATCTCCATGTTTGACTGTTGGTATGATGTTCTTATGGTGGAATGTGGTGTCAACGTTACACAAGATGTAATGGAGCCCATGTCTTCCATAAAGTTCCACTGCTGACTTGTCACTCCACATAATATTATCCTAAAAATCTTGAGTCATCAACATTCAACGTTTTTTTGGCAAATGCGAAACGAGAAGCTCTTCCACAGATGCCATAATTGCCCAGTGTCTTTCTTATTGTGGAATCGTGTACACTGACCTTAACTGAGGCAAGTGAGGCTTGCAGGTCTTTAGATGTTTGTCTCAGTTCTTTTGTGACCTGGACCAGTTGTCATGCAGTTTTGGTAGATTGGCCACTCTTGCAAAAGGTTCATCACTGTTCCAGGTTTTCTCCCTTTGTGGATAATTGCTATGGTTTATTGGAGTCCCAGAGCCTTTTCAATGGCTGTGTAAACCTTTCCAGTGTGTCAGAGTTCCATTTCTTTGCTTTGCATCTGTATTAAAATGTCTTTATGTGCTGCTTTTTGAGACCACCTAGCCTGCTTCACATTGCCAGACAAATTCTGTTTAAGTGATGTTTAGATTCAACAGGTCTGGCAGTAATAATGTATGGGTGTGACTAGTGAAATTTAACCCCATCGTTAACTAAATGTGCTTAACTGGTTGATTTACATGGGCATGGCTAAACAGCATTTTTTCTTCAATAAATTAAATACTCATTTAAAAACAGCATTTTGTGTTTACCCGGGTTATCTTTGTCTAATACTCAAAGTAGTTTAATAATCTGAAACAATCATCTGTGACATATGTAAAGTGAAAGAAATTGGGAAGGGGCAAATACTTTTTCACAGCACTTTACACTGATCCACCTCAATATTAAAACCACTGACCGGTGACATGAATAACTCTGATTATCTTATAGCAATGTCCCCTGGCAAGGGGTGGGCAGCAGTATATTAGGCAGCAAGTGAACAGTCAGTTCTCAAAGTTGATGCTGGAAGCAGGAAAAATAAGCTTTGTAAAGATCTGAGCAGCTTTGAAATGGGTTGTGATGGCTATATGACTGGGTCAGAGCATACCCAAAACAGCAGGTCTTGTGGGACATTCCTGCAATGCAGTGGATAGTACCTACCAAAAAGTGTTCCAAAGAACGACAACTGGTGAACCAGCAACAAGGTCTTGGACGTCCAAGCACCCTTTGATGTGCATGTGGAGCTAAGGCGAGCCCGTCTGGTCTGATCCGAACCCACAGAAAAACGACTATAGCAGAAATTGCTGGAAAAGATAATGCTGGCTGGCATAGAATGATGTTTGAACATTCAGTGTAACAGAACTTGCTGTGTTTAGGCCTGTGTAGCTTCAGACCACTCTGAGTGCTCATATTGACCCCTGTCCACCACTGAAAGTTCTATTTAAGGTGCTACAGTGGGAACATAACAATCAATACTGGAGCATGGAGCAGTGGAAGAAGGTGGCCTGGTCTGATGAATCACATTTTTTTTTTTTTTACATCATGTGGATGTCTGAGTGCATGTGTGTTGCTTACCTGAGGAAAAGATGTCACCAGGATGTGCAGTGGGGAGAAAAGAAAACAGAGGCAGTGTGATGCTCTTGGCAATTTCCTGCTGGGAAACCTTGGGTTCTGGCATTCATATGGATGTTTGTTACGCCCCACATTTGTGTGGCCCTATGGGGCAAACAACACTCCATCACTGACCCAAAATAAAGCTCACACATACCTAAAAAAACACCCAAGCCATGGGATTTATTAACATAACTTAAGCAACCAACACAATAAATCAAGTCTACAAGCAACAGTCAAAAAAACAACAGATCCAATAAATAAAATCCCAGGCAGGAAGGCAACAAAAGCAGCAGTCCCCACGACAGAAACCTCTCTTTCTCTGCAGAAGTAGTCTGGGAATTTGAAGCTGTTCAATCCCAGGACCAGGTGCACCACATGGTCTCTAATCAAGGAGCACCTGGGCAGATCTACAGAGAAGACATAGAAGGAAAAGGGACAAAAAGGGCACATACAACCGTAACACCCCCACTCTTAAAACAATAAAGAGTTTTGTCACCAATCTACACTCCTGTGACAAAGTACCACCATACTATTCATTCATTGCAATGCATTTTAGTAACTGAACATTTACAATTAAGAGACACAATATTGAGGCTACAGTTGACAAAATGCGTCAACTTGGGTCAGAGGTAGATCAAACAAGCCTGCCAAAACAACAAGATTTTACCACAATAAAGGTCCAGCAAAACTACTGCCACCAAGTTCAAAAGTGAGTAGCAGTAATACAACTAGGTATACAAGTGGGTGCTACTACCATAACACACAAAATGGCTACTACCATGAGGTGAACAAAACACTACAAAGCAAATAAGGTTAATGTGTCTCCATAAATTTCAAAACACAAAGGACAAAGGCAGAAGTTGAATGAAACAACCTCAGACTGTAAAGGGTCACAAAAACACACAAATACCCAACAAAAGTGAACTGTCATTACCACAACACAAAATGGACACAATGTTATCAACCACATACACAGCTTACTGGATATTGAAATCCAGCAACACATGCAGAGACCCGACAAATATACATGGATGTTGCGAACGTACAAAACCACATCAAATATAGTGACTCAACAAAAGTGGAGTGCAGGCCCACAACACAAAATGGTCACACATTCCACGTGTTACTGCACACCAAAGTATGAACTGAAGCTGCACAGCAACGTGGCCAAACAAAAAGTAGAAAATTGTCTCATACAAAAATCACCAAGTTGCAATGCTTGATAGACTCCATGCCCACTGACTAGGGAAGCAAGTTGTAGAGAGATACCCTCTAACCCCCATCTGCCCAACTAGATTGTTAACTAGACTAGCTTGTCTTTGATGGCTTGCCGAGCTCGAGGCAACTTTAAACGCTAAGCTCAGTTAGTCACAGAAGACCAGAGATACAGCCAACTGCAACATACTGAAGTGTACCCCCACTCAGGATTACCACCAAAAATAAGAATGGCAAAACAACAAAGTAGTAAGCTCTTCCAACCTGCTCGATGACTACAGAACAGAGAAAATCAAACTTGCTAAAGTAATCCCCAAGTCAAATGCACAAACAACCAAACAACAACAAGCAGATAATCTAACGAGAGACAATCACTACACTCAACACCAAAGGCCACAGGATAGAGAAAACAGATATGCAAACATTTACTTCACCTCATGGTCATCCAAATCGGACGAGCCCCCATTTGTTGCGCCCCATACTTGTGCGGCCCTATGGGGCAAACAACACTCCACAATTGACCTAAAATAAAGCTCAAACATACATAAAAAAATACCCAAGCCATGGGATTTATTAACATAAAAACATAAGCAACCAAGACGATAAATCAAGTCTACAAACAATAGTCAAAAAAGCAACAGATCCACTAATATCAAACAAAATCCCAGGCAGGAAGGCAACAAAAGCAGCAGTCCCCACGACAGAAGCCTCTCTTTCTCTGCAGAAGAAATCAGGAAATTTGAAGCTCTTCAATCCCAGGACTAGGTGTACCACATGGTCTCTAATCAAGGAGCACCTGGGCAGAGCTATAGAGAAGATATGGAAGGAAAAGGGACAAAAAGGGCACAGAACACATACAACCATAACAGTGTTACTTTGTACTGCCTACCTAAAGATTGTTGCAGACCAAGTACACCCCTTCATGGCAACGGTATTCCCTAATGGCATTGACTTCTTTGATTAGGATAATGCACCCTGCCACAATGCAAAAATTGTTCACGAATGGTCTGAGGAATATGATCGAGTTAAAGGCATTGACTTGGCCTTCAAATTCTTGTATGTGGGATGCACTGAACAAACAAAAGTCTAATCTATTGAGGCCTCGATACAGGCCAAGACGCAAGACTTGAAGGATCTCCTGCTAATGTCCTGGTCCCAAATACTACAGCATACCTTCAGAGGTGTTGAGTCAATGCCTCGGTGCGTCTGAGCTGTGTTGGTGGCACCAGGGGGACTTGCACAATATTAAGCACGTGGTTTTAATGTTATGTCTGATCAGTGTGTGAGAGATGACACAAGAAATGGGTCAAATTCCCTTACTTATTCTTCAACATAGAAAGGACAAGAGAACACAATCCAAATAAGGGCTAGGGAAGTCAGAGAATGGCTGTAAAAGAAATAGCTACTCGCCTGAAAATGCCCATAACTATGTTTAGGGCAATAATTAAAACATTCCAATCAAGTGGAACTGTGACAAAATTTGGAAGGCATGAACGAGAGGGAGGGGGATGCTAATCTGGAGTTTGCTACTGAACTTTACTGGGCTGTACATTCTTACTACCCTCCTCACTGTGTGTTACTATTGATTGGAATATTAAATTTCACTATAAGACTTTTAACATTTATACATTTATGAAAATGGTTATCAGTTTAAATGAGTTTTGTGCTTGTTTTGGGGCATATCAGGTTTAAAAAAAAATCAATAAAAAAAAATTGGCCTTGGTTTCTTGAATGGCTTCTAAACAGTCTAGTAGTGGAAGCCGCAATGATCAAGAAGGATATTCTTATTTTAATGTGCTTTTTTAAGTCAGATTCTCTAACTCTTATTCTCCCTTTATTTTCTTGAAAGTTTTCACAATATGGAATATGACATGGTGCCACGTTATGGATCTTAATTTTGGTATTAATTTATCCTCAGGGCAGACCAACCAGCACCAACCCTATTGCAAGTATCTTTGCCTGGACCAGGGGACTGGAGCACAGAGGCAAACTTGATGGAAACCCAGATTTGATCAAGTAAGATTTTATATATATTATTTCTTTGGTTTTTGTTTGTTTTTTTTTTTTTATTTATTATTTTTTTCTTTACCAATTTTTCCATAATTGTTTTTCTACTTGATCTGGAAAAGACATTTGCCATTATTTGAAATAATTAAATTTGTTTCAGGTATGTTTCACAAAGACAATGTTCAGCTATTAAACAAATATTGTTTGTGTCATATCTGTAATTTGTTTGATATGAAGTAAAAAAGTTTGGTGAACCACAACCCTTACATCACCATGCGGATAGGCAAATATGAAAACTTTTGAACGCAATGTTGACATGGCCCACCTCGCGCAGGACTACACGCAGTAACTGAAACATTCTTTTTCTAAACAGTGTAGCCAAACACTAGGCCAAAAAAGACAGTGTAGTCTTACACTTGTAATAATAATTTCTTTGTTAAAGTTCGCTGTTAAGACATGAAGGATGCAGTGCGTGTGCGTATGAGTGTGTGTGGTCATGTCTAGTGAATGGTTACTTGTTGTATTGCTATTCAGCAATAAAGAAGACCATTTGGAACAATGTATTTGGGGAAAAAAATTAAATAGTGCAACACCTCTCACTTTGCTATGGCCTACAGTGGCTTGTGCAAAACCTTGTCTGTGTCATTTTTGAAATGTGCACTAAATAAAAATGATCTCTTGCTGTATGATATGGATGCCATCACTATACCTGCTAAACTCAGCAGTTAACAGGTCTTCTTGTTTGTTAACCTGCAGGTGCATAGTGTACTTCTGTGGTGTTTGTATGTGGCTGACAAATTTGCACATCCACCTACTGGCCTGATTTACATACTATATTACATACAGCACTTTCAGTTGCTTTTGCCAATCTGTGTGGATTTGAATAACTTCTCAAACTTTGTTGTGTATGCAAAATTTCTGAAACCTGCAACATTTCATTGTCATGTAGACAGTGACTGAGATGGCTTATAAGTATGAAGAGTACATATGAGGCACTACAAATGGCAGGGACTGCATGTTGGTTGTAACAAAAATCATAAATCTTTAAGCTGAAAGGCTGCAGTGGACCACACCAGAAGATTTTTCTGTTTAGCCCCATGAATGTGGTGGCTGCCATTGCAGTGCCAGCATTTTGTGGCTAGCTAACATAAGCTGCCTCTGATGCAGTGAGAGTTTTAGCAGAATTAGCAAAATATGGATTTATACCAACATAAGAATAACCAAAATTTCAGGGCACCAGATCTTTTCAGAGGAAAATTGTTCTCTTAATGATTGAATTTTAGTTATGATTATGATTGTTAATACCGGTAACAATAGAAACAATCTTAGTTTAAAATCTGAATTTGTGGATCTAATTTTCAATGATTCCTTTACTGGAAAAAATGAAAACTCAAGTTGTAATTACTGTAACGTTTATTAGCTAGCTAGTAATGATGGAGTGAGTGACAAAAAAAGGATGGATGTTCCAAATCCAGCACCAATTTTAAGCATATGAACAGAACTGAATTGCCCTTACTCATTCTGCGGAGATGTGGTGGTACAGTGGCTCGGTGGGTAGCAAGAAGATCCTGGGTTCGATCCCAGGTGGAGTGGTCTGGGGCCCTTTTGTGTGGAGTCTGCATGTCCTCCCCATGCTGGTGTGGGCTTACTCCAGGTACTCCTGCTTCCTGCCACAGTCTAAAGACATGTAAGTTACCTAACCCTAGGTGAAATGGAGATGTGAAATTTCCCATGACTGTGCTTGATATTGAACTTGTACTGATGAAACATGAATTGATATAACCTTTTTCCTGCCATGAATAGCCATTGATGCTGATGTGATATTAAATAAACCAATCAACAACAACTTTCTGATGAGATGAAATAAGATGGTATTTGAAAAAAGATGAATTTGAAGATTCCCACTTCACCACTGCCTTTGGCATGGTGGCACAATCAGAGAGGTGAATCCCTAGATAAGCAGACACTTTGACCTCATCAATTGATGCTGGTTCAGCCCTTTTCTGTCTGAAGAGATGAGAGAACTTTTACATTTTAGTTTGCTTTGCACTGAAGTTGGAGCAATGTTTTTTGAACAGTTCAGTTATCCCACACAGTATCTAAGCAAATCTCAGTTCCTTCATGATCTATACCAGAAAAATCCCTGGGAGAGCAGAGGGAATTAAGTAGAGTGAAGTTACTAAGCATCCGGTGTCTGATGTCTTTTACACATTCCTAAACTTTATAAGGCTGGTGTCTCTTATATGGCTTTTCTGAAACATACAACTATGTCATCACCATAACAGTGTAAGCTAATATGAAACATTTTACCCGTTGTGGCACAGTGGACCTAAAACGGAACCTTTTGGATCACCAAGCTTTACGTCCATAGAGAAGTCCCCATTTATATCTGTAAATTGAAAATGGGTTAAATAAGACCTGGGCTAGGATATGGCAGGTCTTAACACCATTTTCTAGTCTGTCAAGGAGAATAATATGATCAGTGGTGTTTTAAAAACAATGGGACATAACCCTAATCAGAGGCCAGTAGTAACTCATTAACCACTTTAGCCAGTGCTGTCTCATTGCTATGATGATGCCTAAATCCTGACATTTCTTGACTGGTTGAGATCAGGTCGTTAATGAGGGGTTTGATAACTGCTAGTTTAAAGGATATAGATACATAGCCAGTGCTAACAGAAGAATTGGTTAGTGCATTAGTTCATTAGTTTTGTTTAAAATCTGACATTAACAACAATAGTTTGCAGCTCCGGGTCAGTTCCTGAATCAGGAATGTCTGAAATTGGAAAATGTTGCAACAGCAATCTTTAGACACATTATATATGAGTGTACTTGAGTGGCTTCATTGCATAAGGAAGGAACAGAGGGGAACCCGATTTTAGATTTTTCAAGTTGTGACCTATATACTAGGGGTGGGAATCTTTTACTATCTCACGATTCGATTCCGATTTTTGGGGTCACGTTTCGTTTCAAAATCGATTTTTGATTCAAAACGATTTGATTCATAATGATTTCTGCTTCACCCAATAGGTGTGTAAAGGATCCTCATGATCTACTTCAGTCTACTTTGCAAGACAGAATGACAAATGGAGACAGTCTTTTTCACATTTATTAAGTTTTAAACAATCCATGCTCCACTACTACTCTCAGTAGCTCGCTTTAAAATAAGCGATGAAACAGGCGACAGACCTGCTTATTTTTTTGCCTGCTCAGAGTTAGC
>JAOVVH010000039.1:9764027-9779671 GCA_028566435.1 Scorpiodoras heckelii
GTTCTGAGTGGAACCTGTCTTGATAAACCGCTGTATGGTCTTGGCCACCGTGCTGCAGCTCAGTTTAAGGGTGTTGGAAATCTTCTGATAGCCTAGGCCACCTTTATGTAGGGCAACAATTCTTTTTTTTTCAGATCCTCAGAGAGTTCTTTGCTAAGAGGTGCCAAGTTTAACTTCAGTATGAGAGCCATAACACCAAATTTAACCTTGTAACACTAACGTGAGACACATGACACTGGGGAGAGAAAATGGCTAATTGTGCACAATTTGGCCATTTTCACTTAGGGGTGTACTCACTTTTGTTGCCAGTGGTTTAGACATTAATGGCTGTGTGTTATTTTCAGGGCACACCAAATTTACACTGATTACATTGTATCAAAGTGTCTTATCATCAGTGTTGTCCCATGAAAAGTTATAATAAAATATTTACAAAAATGTGAGGGGTGTACTCACTTCTGTGAGATACTGTAGATGAGGAAGGAGATTGCTTCCTCGTATAAGGTGGCCACTGACAGTTTGAGGTGCCAATTACTGAGGTGCAGAGGTTAGAAAAATTGGTGAATAATGCAATAAAGTGGCTGGGAGTTCTGCGCTGTTTAAGTTGTGTGGCATGGTTTGGGGAGGGACGTTAGAATTGCCGCTGACAAGCTTAGTGGAGGAGTTTAAATGCGCGAAAGCAGGTTGCAAAATGTTGTTATGGTCAAAGGATGCGGTAATTAAAGCGGCAGCTTCAATCACAAAGTCAGGGTGAAAGTGGAATTCTCGTGAGGCAGTGCAGTTAGCAAAAAGGGCATTGGAGCACAGAGTCGTGATGGGGCAGGTACAAAGCGGGAGGGCGTGGCTAGGGTCAGGTGATGCGTGGAAAGCATGGTAATAAGGCTACATCACCTGAGAGGAGGCCCATGATTACTAATTTTATTCATGAACAGGAAGATGAAGTGCAGCATGCAGCAGGCCAGGTAAAACTGGGACAGTGTAGAGAAGCGGAGAATCACCTGGAGAGAGCTGTGGGCAATGGATGCGAGCTGTATCAAGTTCCTACTGGGAGCGACATATGATGTCCCTCCAACACCACAAAACCTTGGTCAGTGGGTAGGTGATGATCCAAGTTGTAAGTTATGTGCTAAAAAAGAGATGCTGAAGCATATTTTGTCAGCATGCAAGGTTAGTTTATCGCAGGGTACCGACACATGGAGGCATGATCAGGTGCTCGATAGAAAGCGCCTAGAGAGTAACAATATGGTGACTGGTAGTGGTAGAAGGTTAATTAATTTTGTGTGCGAGGGGCAGTATAAAGCAGATGGAACTCAGGGTGAATTGCTAGTTGGAGTGAAACGAGATTGGAAGCTAATAGTGGATGTAAACACCAGATTGCAGATTCCACACTGCATCTTGGTAACTACGTCGAGGCCAGACATGGTGTTGTATTCAGTGAGCAGGCGGATAGTTTATTTTATAGAGCTGACAATTCCATTTGAGGAGGAAGTTGAGGGAGCTTATGAAAGGAAGAAATTAAAGTATTCATAGCTAGTAGCTGAAGTGAGAGGCAGGGTGGCAGGCATATATTAGACCAGTAGAGGTAGGTGTTAGGGGTTTTGTAGCAAAGTCCACCAAGTCTCTGCTAATTGAATTCGAATTTAAAGGCCACTAAGGCAGCTGTAAAAGAATCGTCAGAGGTAGCTGAAAGGGCTAGTCAGTGATTGTGGTTCAAAAGGGCTCAGGGTGTGTGGAAAAGTTCAGGGCATAACTAAATATTTAGGAATAGTATAATGGGTAAATCCTAGAGGATTAGGTAGGCCAAGGTGGATATACATTGTGTATAAAACGAGTGGTGAGTATAGTGTGTACAGTGGAACTTGAGTAGTAGGTTTGTGAGGTGAACTTGGAGGGGAGTGTGTCTGGGATGCCAGAACTCACTGCTGAGCCTTCCGGAGGTGTCGTGGGCTTGATTCAGCGAAACACTGATGAAGGGAGGTGCCTACCTGATGACACCTATGAAGAGTTCACAAGGAAGTGGTTGTCTGTCGAATATGGGTGTAGGGAAGGTGCTGGTCTCTGTGTGTGACTCAGGTAATAAGTACAGGATTGTGTAGCCTCACTGTATTTTAGTTCACGTGCATTATTATAATTAACATTCAGTTGCTGATCGGATCTTAAGCAGCATAAATGTGCTCGTTTCTGTGTGTGACTCGGGTACTAAGTGCAGGATTGTGTAATCCTATTTTAGTTCACTTGTAACATTCAATTGCTAATCGGATCCTAAGCGGCCATAGCAACATAGGACAGTGGCAGACAGATTATTATGGGTGTAGGGAATGTGCTGGGTTCTGTGTGTGATTCAGGTACCAAGTGTAGGATTGTGTAATCTTACTCTTATTTTAGTTCACTTGCATTTATAGATAACATTTAGTTGCTGATCGGATCTTATGTGGCCACAGCAACATAGGACAGTGGCAGACAGATTATCATGGAGGTAGGGAATGTGCTGGTTTCTGTGTGTGACCTAGGCATTATGTGCAGGATTATCATCTTTTCCTGTTGTATTTCATTCATCAGATTGTCTAGCTTGATGTTACTAGTATGAATTTTTGTCTGCTATTTTCAATTTTGTCACTGAAATAATTAATGAAGTCATCGCTGCTACATATTGATGGTGTGCATGCTTTTGTGGTCATTCCTGTTTCTGGTTAATTTTGCTACAGCGTTAAATAAGGATCTAGGATTATTTTCTTTTTTTTTATTAGAGTGGAGAGAGATGTTGATCGAGCAGCATTAAGAGCTTTTCTGTAGCTCAAGAGGCTCTCCCTCCAAGCATGAAAAACAGCAAATAGTATGACTGTGACAAGGTTTTAAATGAGATAATTATCTGAGTGTGTTTCAGACTGTGGAAGTGTTGATATATTTTCTATATTTAATCCAAACATTAATATTAGAACAAGTGAGTGGTACAGTGGCACCATAGTGAGTGGGTCCTATTGTATTCCAATTAACTCCTGAGTCTAGAATGGAAACAAACACTTCTCAGAGGATCTTGTAGATTATCAAAATGAATATTAAAGTTTCCAACAATTAATGCTTTGTCTAAATAAACAACCAGGTCTAAGATGAAGTCTGTAAATTGAAAGAAATTCTGAATACGGCTCTGGGGGTCTATAAAATAATAATTGGAGAAATCAACTGGGAAGGCTTATTTTTGGTGGCGACATATGTTAGTGTAGGGAACTTCAGATGCACTGAATGTGCCTCCTCCTCTGCCAGTTAGATGAGGCTGATGTTTGTAACTGTGTCCTGGAGGACTAACTTCATTTATTGCTACATATTCATTTAATTTAATCCATGTTTCATGTTAATCACAGTACATTTAACTCCTGATCAGTAATTAGTTTCATTAACAGTAAGCACTTTAGATATAAGGGATCGGATATTTAACAGTCCTAGCTTCAGATAAAAGGTGCTGACTGTGCTTTCAGTATTTATCTTTTATCTTGATTAGTTTACTAAAACAAACTTTGAGTGTTTTTTTTTTTTTGTTTGTTTAGCTCAGGGAACAGACGTAATCTCAGTATGATCTTGCCTTGGTCACAGATTAACTAGGGCTGTTCTGAGAATGTGAGATATGCTACAAAAATGAGAGCAGCACCTTCCTGAGTGGAATGGATCCGTGCCATAACAGGCCAGCCTTGCCCACAAAATTGCTCCAATTATCTTATAAAGCCTACACTGTTGACAGAGCACCACCTGGACATCCAGCAGTTCAGTGGCCAAAGCCTGCTGTAAGTTACATCTCCATTTCGAATTGGGATGGGGCTAGAGCATATTACGGCATTGGACATTGCCTTCTCTAATTCACACACTTCTGCAATATTACACTTGGTAACCTCTGACTGATGAAGGCATATATCATTAGCTCCTACATGAAACACTGAAGAAAAATTACGCTTTCCTAAAACCTTAAGATTACCTGCTATACCTGGCACTCTGTCTCTCAGTATACACCCAAGTAAAGTTTCTGGCACCCCTAAATGCCTGGCTAATTTCACATGCTGCAAGATAGTCTCCTATAACCAGAGCTCTTTCAGGATTCTCAGTGGGTGCTTATCTGAGGAGAGCAAACCTCTTGAACAAGCAAAGTGGAGAGGAGTGGTGGTCCCATGGGCAAGCCTTAACTCTGCATTTATGCCACCAAGTCATCACCCATTCGCCCTGCTGTGAGGGCTCTGATGCCAGAATTGGGGGATTACTAACTTCTCCTAAAGCATCCAGACTTTCCCTACAGAAACTACACTAGTCTCACTCTCCTTATCCCTTTCTAGAGATTGGATGTGCACCTGTAATCCTGACTGTCAGGGAGCTTACTAACATACACCATCACAGATAAAACTTTTGCTAATGACTGAAGGTGAATGACTAAACATTCTGCACTGGACACGCTGAACAAGCTGAATGTTTGCCATGATAATCATTAACGTACCTTAATCAGAGCATTATTGAAATTTTTTTTATGCAGATTCGATGTGGATGGTCTCTACTTGCTGTCTATAGGCAACTAATAATGGCAATTCTTGAGATAATAAAAATGCTGCAGAAAAAAACCAGGAAAGCATACAACAAAACGATACTGCAGAAAGAACTAAGTGATTAAAAAAAACTGTAAAATGATTTGAAAACCAGAAGTACGTCACAGACAAAGATTTCAAGTTACAGGGGTTAAAGTCCGATGCCACAATTAAAATGGCCTCAGGATTCAAGCTCTAAGGGCTTGACACATAGGGGAATTTTCTTGAAAGATGGAACCGTCTGCAGCTTATTGTTAGTTGTTCCAGCACTGAGGAACAGGACTGAGAGACCATTTCCACGAGTGTACTGTAAGTAATTTAGGAAGCATATAGCACCTCCCTTTGCATTGCTAGTAATCATTTTGGAATAGTCAGTGTGGTGCACAGAAAAACATGCTCTGGTTGTGTAGCACTATCGGGTGAATCATGATCTAGCCAAGTCTCTGTAAAGCAGAACACGCAACAGTCCTTCAAGTCGATGTGAGGGCAGTTTCAGCATTGAAGTTCATTCAGCTTGTTGTTGAGGTACTGGATATTGGGCAGCAGTATGCTGGGAAATCGTAGCCACACCAGGATGCCACTTTGTTTACCCTGCCTCCTGTAGCATTGTCTCTGGCCATTACTCCATGGTGGTACCTGTTTATTGTAGGTAATCTGTCAATAAGTCTGACGTCAGTAGTGTCTGATATGTTTGGCGAAGTCTGGTGGTTGTAGACAATTGTGCAAGACACATTTTGTGCAAAAAGGTGAGACAACACAACAAACAACGTGAGAGCAGCTTGTAGTGAGTCACCATAGTAGTGTCATCTTGGTGTAGAAAGCAAAGTTACTATTGAACATACAATATCCTTGACCTCACTGCAGCCTTTACCACATTTAGTCATAATATTCTAATTATACGACTCACAAATATCAGTTGTACTGGCTCTGTTCTGTCCTGCTTTAAATTATATCCATCAGATAGGTGCCAATTTATTTGTATAGGGAAGCATAAGGCTGACACTGGTCTTCATGGTGTCCCCAGGTTCAGGTTGTCCACCATAGGCGGCAGGTTAGTATTTAGAGAGTGCATTTAGTGTTGCTGCCCCCTCTCACTGGAACTCCCTTCCTTCAACTATTCACTCCTGCTCCTCTCTCTCTACTTTTAAAACCCTTTTCTCTCAATACTTCCTCTCACCATCAACCATTCTTGATTAATTTTTGTCTGGCTTATTGTTTCTTATTTTGTTGTTTCTTGTTAGTTTATTGTTGTTTCTTATTTATAAAGTGACCTTGGGTTTGTGAGAAAGATGCTCACATATAAATCTCACTTTTTATTGTTATTTATTATTATTATCCAGAGCAGGGACTTTTGCATGAGTATGAATTTACAGAGAGTCTTTGGTGCTAGGAAATATTTGGAGGTTATTAGAATTTCGTCTTTTTTAAAATTCCTACCAATAATTGAGTCATTCATTGCTAATTAAGCCACAGAATTAAGATTCATGGTGATGGCAGAATTTGACTCACCTGACATTATACCTCATCCAGTATTAACACATCAGAAAAGTCATTTTCACCCATGAACTTTTTACAACTCTTGAGTTCTAGTTTTAAAAGCTCGCAGAGGTTTTAGTCCATTACAGTAACACTTAGTTTTGTTTACTTTCAGCATGTGCTGTGTGCTAGGCATGTGCTTGTTTTTTTGTTTTTTTTGTTTTGTGGGATTTTTTTTCAAATAAATCCTATACCCATCTGCTCCCAAAGAAATTCCAAACAATCTCATCCAAAACTGAACAAAGTTTCTCCAATCCCACCCACCTGCAGCTTTGAGTGTAAGCTAATGAACTTAGTTTTAATTTAAAATCATCCACAAGCACCCAGTATGCTAGTACCCAGTATGGTAATGAACATGCCTTTCTTTGTCCCGTGAACTTCATGACCGACTGCCTGCTCCCATGATTTTTTTTTTTGTTTGGTCTTGTGGGATTGCAATCACAATGAATACTTTGATCATTACCTATTACACAGTTAGCTTCTTTAAGCAGTTTTGATATGTGAATGTGAATTCTTTAATGCATTGCTTTCCCCAGGTTTTCTCAGACTCTGGAACGAGTGTGTGTGGACACTGTGGAGAATGGGGTCATGACCAAGGATTTGGCTGGCTGCATTCATGGGCTTTCAAAGTAATTGATCTGTTTCCATATATAGTCCATAGGTTTGCCAAAATGTGTTGCTTTCTTCTGCAAAGACACACCACTAATTACTCTTACCAAGGCATTTTAGAGTATGTGCTTATGATGAGACTTCACGTGGTCCCCACATTTATTATTTAATTTTCAGAATTACTAGATGTCTACTTGGCAGGACTCAATTTAAAACAGACTGGTTTACTATAACATTTAGGGGGGGGGAATAGTTTTAAATGATATTTAAGCATGTTGATTTTTTTTCTTGTGTTCATTGTGCATTAACTCTTGTAAATACTACAGTTGCTCAGTAGCCTGAAATCAGTGAAATGAATTATTGTGTTCTCAGTATTTTCTTCTTACATTTTTGTAACTTCCCTTACTTTTTTGACTGCAGTGTCAAACTTAATGAGCACTATGTCAACACCACGGACTTCCTAGATGCGATCAAGACCAACCTGGACAAAGCCCTGGGTAAATAAAGGAGGAATACACTGAAGTACATCGTTTCCTTTTTATACCTAATTTAATTTAAATGTCATTGTAGCCATAATCTTTATTGCTGAAGGGAAAAGTTTAAAGGAAACCTGTGTTTTTCTGCAGCAGTGCTGTTGGCTGGTGTTAGCTAAACTGTAGGTGTCCGCAGTCCACTCCATTTCCCAACTGTCCTTATAACCACATGATTTTAGTTTTGTAATATGAAGTACTGTATGTAATACTGTATTAAACCTGGAATCAAAGGTGAAACACCATTTTGGAAACCTAATAAATTTGTTTTGTCTTCTTTTTCTCTTTGTGCTATTTATAAACATGGCAGATTTAAAGGTAAATTTATTAATATACAGTGTTGTCCAGAGCACAACATTTAACATTAGAACATAGAACTTAATCAACAGCATATTCACAACAATGTGCAAACAAAATCAAAGCTTATACAAAACTTAAACAAGATTTTCCCTGCTTAGCATGTCAGGATACCTCAAGCCTTAAGGATGCCATTTAAAACAGTAGAAATGTCCATTCTGGACTATTTTGTGCAGTATTAACATGTAGTGTTGTCCAGGTGGCTGTTCAATGGGTGAGATGGAAAATTATTCTGTAAAATTTTGTTTCTGCTTAACATTACAGTCATTCCATCTTGCATCTATGGCCCTGCCACACATCTTTAGACTGTAATTTGTCACTCTAGAGCTCTATGTGGGAAAGATGGATGTCACAGACAATTAATATAGCAGTAAATTGTTTGGGGAATGATCTCTACATTCAGGCCTAAAGAGTAAGAGTAGCCCTGAGTATAATGTGATGCTTTTCATGGGCATCTTATGTGTCACTTGGTCAAGTGAACAAATGTGATAAGAACCATGTAATCTGGCTTTAGCTACCATATTTTCACCCTACATATAATCCCAAACTAAAAATAGTACAGTGCTTTCCAAATATGGAACATTTAAGTATGTTACCCTTGAGCATCCCAAGAAAATAACATTGTACAAAATAAAAATGGCTCATATATGCCATAAAGGTATGACACTAACCTGTGTCTGGAATGGGACCTGAATGGAAGATTCAGTTCCTTACATACAGTCAGCCAACTTGTCAAAAATATTAGATTCTTTATTTGAGACAAATTAAGTTGTACCATACAGTTAGGAGCCAAACAAGATTTTCTAGCTTGTCTACTTTTAGTAGTAGCTCCTAACATGATAGATGAGTTGCTACTCAACTACAGATCACCATTGTGCTTTTAGTAAATGTTGCAATGGCAGTAAATCCCCTGGGTATAATATTATATCCATACTGTGATAAATTATGCCACAATACACTTCTGCAATATTGTGAACTTTTTATAATTTTTTAAAAGATATTTTTAAATAATTACAAACTGATGTGTGTAGCTTAATCCTTAAAATTGTAAGATGTTAAATTTTATTAAGACATGAACAAAAAAGCAAAGATAATTGTGATTGCTCCAAGGTATGTGTAGCTAGTCAATGACATTGTTCGCACTGCTTGGTTTAATTTATTGGGTAGTGACAATGTTTGATAGGGGAGAGAGAGAATGCCACCCCTCCCTCTAAGCATGACCAATTTTACTGTTTGTCTCCCAGTCAAGGATGGCTGTGGCGTCATTGGGATTCAAACTCCAGCTGATAGGGTGAACATGTTTCTGTTGCACCACTTGGGAGCACTACCGAATTTACTCTTTCAATGTTAGATAAAACAAACAAAAAAAATTATAATACAAAATTTTATAAAATGCATTTTAAAAAATTAATACTTTTTTATTAATAAACTAATTTGCTATGATTTATGAAAAAAATGTAATGCAAAACTATTGTATTGCTGGTAGTTTGTGAGCAAACCTATGATACATACTGTGTTTTGTAGAAATAATCATGATGTGCTTTTTTTTGTCATATTGCACACCCCTACCTTGAAAATATTTTTAGGTAGTTAACTTCTCTTTCTGCTGATTCTGTTCAAATAAATTGAGGCAATTGTCAACATATGTTTTTATCAGAAATGCAAATCTGATTCAGAAAGTGGTGTGTATGAGCTGTGTATGTTGGGTATCAGTTCGCAATGCCACTAAATACACTCCACTTATTTGGCTCATCACATCCAGTATTTAAGAATGTTGTACTGATAACTAGAAATTGCATTCTAAAATGACTAGTAGTAATTCAGTTAATGCTGATGAACAAAATAGTGTTGGCCATATTAGTTTGACAAGTTTGTCTATTGTTAAATAAATGAATATGCAAATCAAGCCACCACTTAAAATTCCACCTGGGTTTAAATTCAAGATGATTTACTAGAAGAACAAGCTAGTTAACCAGATCCTAGCAATTTTTGATAGTAAAGAAGTTCGTAAACCATTTTGTTCATCGTTTTGTTATATACAATTTATTATTCTGCATTGTCTTTAATGTCTTTGTATATGCTTTGGTGGTTTAAAATTACATGTCAAGGATATTTTCAAAGGGCTGAGGATTGTCTCTTAAGTGCCTCTGTATAGACCGCTGCATAAGAAGTTTGAATTTGCCTCAGAAATCTTATTTTTTCAAAGCTTCTTTCTGAAGTGGAGTATGGCATTAGATCATTGTCCACGGGAATTTTCAGATGATGTCCTCAACCCATTACCCACTGTTTGACACTATATATATTATTAAACTCATGTTTAAATGGAATATTACAAGTACTAATGATCTGGAGACATACATGATTTGCTCTTACAGAGTAACCAAAATACCAGTGCACAACCACCAGGCAGCCATTTCATTGTTAGTCCATGTTAAAACCTTGCAGCTTACAAAAACAGGTCATCAGTGAGTGACTCACAGTACATTATGCTGTGGTGTAGTAAGCAGCAGTCTTCGTATAGTTGTAATAGCCCATCTCAGCCAGCTTGGCCAGGTCTTGTGTGTTGTTGCTAGCCAGATTTTCTCTTTCACTGTAGTCAAAGCTGTCTTCCTCATAGTCCTCCTGGCCATCCATATCAGGGTGGCACTCTGAATATACAAGATAATTGCTGAGATTTCAATTCTATTTCCAATTCTATTCAGGTGTACATGCTGCAATCACTATTAGGTGTCCAGGGGTTTAAAATTGAACATTAAAATGTAGTTAAACCTTTTTTATTTTTTAAGCAGTTGTGAGAGCAGAATAGCTTTTCATGGGCAGCCCTAAATCACAGTTTAAAGCAAGCTATAAACAAGTTCATTCTTACCTTGCCCATCTGGCAAGACATCTAGAATGCCATGCTTCACCTTCATGTGCCTGCTAAGATTTCCTTTTAGGTTGAACTTGCTGCTGCAGTAGGGGCACTTGAATGGCTTGCTACCAGCATGAAGGTGCATGTGCCCAAGTAGGTTGTACATTCGATTAAACGACTTCCCACATACCTACAATGCAAAATTGGTGAACAGCATATTTATGACTCTGGTCTAGGACACCCAAATCAGTCGTGTGCCAGTGAAGATATCATGTCTATACTCAAGTTTAGGCCTAAAGTTACACAATAGTTATGATAAATTATGCACACTCAGACCCTTCAAATTTGTTTCAGTCTAACCTTGCATTTGAAGGGTTTGACGGGAAGGTGGACAATCATGTGAGTTTTAAGGGTCTGTTTCTGGACGAAGGTCTTAAAGCAGATGTGGCACTGGAAAGGTCTCATACTGGTGTGGATCAGCATGTGCCGCTTCAGATTTGCTGACAGAGTGAACTCACGAGAACACACATCACATTTGTACTCTTTCATCCCCTTTAAAAGAGACACAACCAAGTAAGTAAAAAAAAATTTCTTTTGTTTCTTGTTTGGAAGAATTAAAATCATACACTTACTATTTACTCTTCTTTAATGTGTAGGCTAACTGAGGTGGGACAGGAGCATAGTAATGGAATAATAGTGAAAATGGATACAGTTTCCTTAGACAATGCTTCTGTCTAACAAGTGTTATAGAACTTTTGGTGCCTGGGCAATGGAAGGTGTGGTTCAATCTCATCTCAATAATGTTATAAGAAAATGTGGAATTATATCTATCTGCACTCTACTTATTTCAATGTCTTTATAAATATTAATAGTATTAGATCTCAATGCCCATAATATCTCTACAAAAAATTGGTCCTAGGTGATGGTTTACTTTGGGACTAATTATATATCTGTAAAATGCAAATGTTTTTTTTTTTGTTGTTGTTTTTGGCTTATCTTACAGGAAATTGTACTTTAATATAGCATATTTAATCAAATGTATTTCTTGTGAACAAGCATGAAGGCATATGTCCAGTAGCATGTTGTGAATGATACAATTCCCTTACTGCACATACTATAAGACAGATAACCTAATTACACTGTGGCATTATAAATTTGAAATAAGTAAATTGACAAGTTAAATTATTATACTATAATTAATGTGGTGCTAGTTGAGTGCTTTGGCTTATAATGCATATGACCAACTTTATTTGTAATCATAAAGTAATATTAAGTAATTGCCATTAAGTGAATAATTAAAAGGGGATATAAAAAATATTCACAGCACAAAGTATCTACAGGAAAAATGTCAATTACCTACTGGTGTTGGGTGTAAAATTCAGGGGGGCTCTATAATAGCTAGAGAAATGGATTTGCTCACTAAGTAAAAGAGCAGGAACTGACTCTCTCTGACATGCTGTGATAAATGCTATCATACTATCTCCATCTATCATCTCACCTTTTCCTCTAGCAACACATTGCCCTATGCATGTTCTGTCATATCTGTATTTCAAAACAAATGAAGGATGAAGAGCATGGGTCAAAAACCCTCCAAATATGTATGATTGCAGAAGAATTGCGGGAGGGAACTGAGCTTAAAAGTACCTTGTGTCCGAGGGCCTGCTGTGCTAATACCTTGTGTGTGAGCAGGTGCTGCTTGAGGTGGTGAACCTGCGCAAACTCTAAGCCACACTCGGAACAAATGTGAGGTCGCATGTTCTGGTGCTTCATTAAATGGTTCTGCAGCTGACTCCGGTAAGCAAAGCTCTTGTGGCACTCGCTACACTGAAAAGTGGCAGACCCCTGGTGACTGACCTGGTGCCGCTTGAGGTGGGTATAAGTGGAGAATTCCATGGTGCATTGTGTGCAAACATGACACCGCCCATTTTCATGCTTGGCCTCATGGGTGCGCAACTCACTAGGGTAGGCAAACCCACGTCTGCAGAAGCGGCAGCTGTATGGCTTGATGTCACTATGCTGCAGCATATGGCGCTTGAGGTGGCTGGTCTGTGTGAAGGCCTTCTTACACACAGTACACTTATGTGGCCTTGTGCCTTGGTGTGTAAGCAGGTGTGTCTGCAGGTGGCTTGGTTGCTTGAACAGTTTTCCACAGTGGAGGCACTCATGCGGTTTGACCCCACTGTGACCCAGGATGTGTGTCACCAGATTGTACTTTGACGTGTATGACTTCTCACACATCCGGCACTTCCAGCGCTTAAGACCTTCACCCACATCCACACAGTATGACTCATCGATCTGCACGTTGACATCCAAACGGTCAATCTGCACTCGGCGGGCTGCAGGATTATCACCATCTGCCCATGTTACCACTTGCACACCATCATCATAGTCTGCTGGTGTCAAGTCAGGCTCAGCAGCTTCGTAGGTCAAAACACTAGATTCATAGTAGCGTCTCATTGCAGGGCTCACTTCCTCCTCAGGAGTCGTAAGATTCATTGCTCTTTGCTCTCCTGGCCCTTCCTCTTTGGTGCCTCCTCCCTCAGGCTGGCTGCTTGCTTCTATTTCCTGTGTGTGATCAGCATTCTGTGATGTATCTAAATCTGGATCACTCTGCTGGTTCTTTGACTCTTTTGCATTCTGAGGGCTGCCTTTATTGTGCTCCTCTTTTACTGTCAGTCTAGGGGGGGCTAGGTCCAACACTTCAGATTCGCTGTCATTGCAGTGAACATTTAAGTAGTAACAGGGACTTGAATACTCAGGCCGCTCTCCTTTCACCCAAGTGTGTATATCTATGGCTTTCTTAGCCAATTCTACTGCCTTATTGTTTTCACTTTGGTGCTTTTTGGCCTTTTCCCGAGGTCCTGAATGCCTCTTCTCCACCCCGAAAAGTCCATGTGGTCTCCTTTTTTCACCATTGGGCTCAGGTAGGTAGTCTCCATTTGCACCAATCAACTGGTCTGAATACTCATACTCCATTGCCTCTGGAGGTTGAGGGGGGCAGTCACGTGCCTCTCCAGTGTAAAAGCCATTAGGGGCAATGGTTGTGCCAAAGATTTCATTCTGAGATATGAGGCCCAGCACAGCGGCTTGGGCCAGGGACAGGACCACCACTGGATCAGTCTGTGTGCTAGCATCCACCACATTCCCCATCACTTCATTGTAGCAGTGCACCAGAGGAACTGCCCGCTCCTCCTTCAAGAAAGCAAATGCCACAGTCAGAAAACATAACAGTATATCCCATGCCTATAAACTACAGTCATGGCAACAGTCACTACAGTAGAATTCTTGAATTCAGTGTATCAGCATAAATGAAGGAAAACAGGTCACGGTGACAATTTTTACTTTAACCAGTAAACAACGTTAACCTTCCCTATAGAGCCAAAAAATTCCTTGCATGTTATTTACCATGGATAGACAGCCATGAAGCAACTTTGCTCAATTAGGGCTGAGAGTGTGTTAAATATATGAGGTGATGATCTATGCAAAGTGCCATGGTTTCTTCCTCAGTGCCTTTTTAAAGAGCACATGGCACTGGAGCCCAGACCCAATGTCTGCAGACTCTACACACAGCATTTCTTATAGTCCAGCAGTGCTATTGTTGTTTTGGACATGCTAGCACTAAGGCTAGTGCAACAGTGGTTACAAAAAAATTTTGACATAAAGTAGACTAATGATGTGGCACTCAAATGCTCTACTACATGTGAATGGTGATATAATTTATTATAGTAGGTCTGAGGTTACTGGAATATAGTACAAAAACACATGTAAACAGGGCTCACAGCAGTAGCAGAACAGTCACACTCAGGTTGATTGACTTTTAAACATGTAAATATGAGCCCAGGTTAATATGAAATTTGTGCAAATGCAAATAATTTGTCTGTGTAAGAACACAGTTGTAATGACTAATGAATGAAAAATGGGGAAAAGGGAACAGAGTGACTTATGAGACACAACAAGAAGGAAAACAGGATGGCCTGACAGCCACGTCATTCAGAATTATTTATGTTAAAGCAGATGGGGGGCAGTGATATAATGACTGCAATAGAATGAAATTGAAACAGGAGAGTGAGGGTTAATGGAGGAAATGTGTGAAAGAGGAAAGTGAAGGGGGGTGAGCGTGAGGGAGAGAGAGGAGGAAGGGGAGAAAGATAAAGAGACATAAATAGAGAAAGAGTGAGAGGAAAAAGCAAGAGGATGGTGGGGGAAGAGAGACTGAGAAACAGAGTACAAGGGAAAGATAAAGAGAGAGACAGAGTGGGAGGGGTTGTGGGGAGTGAGAGACTGAAACAGAAAGAAAGAGAGATGGAGGGTGAGGAAAAAAGCAAGAGCAGGAAGGGAGGGAGTAGGAAAGAGAAAGAGCAGAGAAAATAACTAGCAAAATGAAAGGCAGAAAGACAAATGAAAGAGAGCCAGTCAGGCAGGATAGCAGCACTGTCACTAAGAGCAGAGCTGAACTGAATGTTAACATAAACAAAACCTTGATATTAACACATAATGCATATATGATTGTGTAGGAGAGTGGATGAGATAAGAGAGACACTACAGTTAAAACTGGCAAGAGTACATTGGAGAGATGAAATATATCCTTTACTGATAAAGAATGTACTCCTGTCACTCTGAAGTGTCCCAGTTTTGAGGGAAAAAAAATTCAATGTGAAACTTTTTAGACAGCATTTAACAAACTTTAAAGTGAAGCTGCAATGCAGTTAACTATAGTGCTAAAGCTTGTGCATTAAAACTGTACTTACCACATTGCTCCTGGAGTGATGTTTAAGGTGTTTCAAAGCTCTCATCCTTCAAGTAAAGTGTGGAGCAAAAAAACCCACCTCTTATTTATAGCTGAAGGAGAGAAAGGGGTGGTGCCTCTGCTCATCCTCCTCCTCCCACTGTTGCTGTTATCAGAACTGACTATGCCGGTCTCTCTCTCTCTCTCTCTCTCTCTCTCTCTCTCTCTCTCTCTCTCTCTCACTCACACACACACACACACACAGTCACAAACATTCTTTTTTTTTTTCTTTCTTTCTCTTCCCTCTGTGCCTTTCTTCTTTTTTCTCTCATTCACACATGCCGGTGTGTACACAAATACGTACACACTTTTATATTACTTCTCTTTTTCCCTTAGACACACACACACACCCTCTCTCTCTCTCTCTCTCTCTCTCTCTCTCTCTCTCTCTCTCTCTCACTCACTCACTCACTCTCTCA
>JAOVVH010000039.1:9779771-9792368 GCA_028566435.1 Scorpiodoras heckelii
CTCTCTCTCTCTCTCTCTCTCTCTCACTCACTCACTCACTCACTCACTCACTCACTCACTCACTCACTCACTCACTCTCACTCACTCACTCTCTAAAACTACATGGCCCTTCAACAAACATATACCCCTAAATAGCCTATACAGACAAAAGCTCTTGCTTTTATTCTTTAGACACACACATGCACATTTCTTTTTCCCCTCAGCAACATACTCTTCAAAAACGCATTTCAACCTATAAAAACATGCACACAAATATAGACAATTTTGTAATAAGTGGTGTGTAATGTAATGATTAGCTGTGGGTAGTTACACATACCAGTTTATTTCAAATAATTAGGCTGCAGGACATTATACAATGTCTGAAAGCTAGTGTGAAAAAGTGCCTAAAGAAAAGGAGAGAGAAAAGCATTTTGGAAAAAGAGCTAGGGAGGGAGACAGACAGGGGAGAGAGAATGAGAGGAAGAGGGAGGGAGGGTGAGAGAGGTATGGGGAATGACAGAGAAATAGAAAGAGAGAGGTGTGGGGGAGGGTGAGAGAAAGAGAATGCAGCAAAAAAGAGGAAAAGAAACTGGGGGAGGGATAGGGAGAACATAAGAAAAGATGAGGTCAAAGAAATAAGACAGAAAGAAAGAGAGTAGGGAGGGGTGCACCAGAGAGGGTGGGGATTGCAGGAGAGAGGTAAAGGAAGGGTGAAAGAGAAATAGTAGCGTAGGGGAATGGTGGAGGGTGAAAATAAATGAATCATCATGAAAAAGATAGGCTGGGACTGCAGAATAGAGGGGAGGATGAGAGATGGAAGGAGCAGGATAAGGGAGAGAGAGAAAAAGAAAAATGGAAAGATAAGAACAGCCAAAAGAAAATTTTTAACTGTTGTTACAGTTCTCAATGTGTGTGAATGAAGCTGGTGGCTGTTTGCTGGATGTATACCAAAGATGATTTGAACCTCAGTTGTTTCCCAATTATAGAAAAAAAGTCAAAGTGTTAGAATAAGACTTTGTGTAGGTTCATTAACCCTACACAAGCCTGACCCTGCCATCTCACAAAAGCGCTAACCTCTTCTGATGTGTCCATTCTAAAATGGAAAGCACCTGAGTGGACTTAATGCTGTGTACTGAGAGAGATGAGAGGGGGAGAATTTTTAAATTGCTGAACAGGAAAATACAATCCATTAAATAAAGTAAAAAGAAACAAAGACAAAACATGGCAGAGGGAAGTACCAGGAGAATGTGTGAGAGGGAACAAGGAAGAGAAAAGGAGTTTGTGTGTTTGGCTGTGAAAGAAATGTGATGAATGTGCGTGAGAGAGGGAAATGAAGAGAGAGCAAGAGGATAGAGGGAAAGATATCAGGAAAGGGAGGGAAGAGAGAGATGAAGAGAGATTCGGGGAGGCTGGGAGGAGGATGGGCACAGCCAGAAGTTGAGAGACAGAATGAGAAAATCAAGGAGTTCAAGGGGGGAAAAACAAAGAGACAAATGACAGAAAGGCAGAGAAATCTCAGGAAAGAAGAAATTCCTGGGGACATGTACATTAAGCAATACATGTCCATACATGGGTGGAAATGAGGAACAGAATCAACACTAAAAGGTGACGAAAATATGGAATATGTTGTATACAATCCAGTCTTACATCTCTGAGAAACATAAGAAGAAACAAAAGCTCAAACTTGTCCACTTGCCCAGAAGTATCAGACTTCTGCAGAAAACGCTAAAATCACACTTGCACACTGAATAATACAAAAAGTCTAGTGCAAGCTAAGTAGACTTTTTGTGGTCTGTGAGTGTTTCTACCAGTTACTGCAGAGGAGATTTTTTTGGGCAAAAGTGTGTATTCAGTGTCTCTTCAAGTTTCTACAGAAAGATTGTGTGTGAGAGATGGCAAATTTTCTATAGGTTTTAGTACTTCACCAAAGTGTACAGCTTGCCATCACTAGACAACAAATGCAAGCCCAGGCCTATCAATATCCTGGCCAAGTGTGTGGTTTTAATTTTCCACTGTATACCTCTAGCACTGAAATTATGAGTTTCTCTACATGTTATTGGGTTGTGACTTGATAGACAGAAGTAGTGAAGTACAGCTCAAAATTTATGTAAACTATTTTTAAATGAAACCTGGCATATGTCATTTGGTTGTCGACACGTGGCACTGCTGTGAAAGAAAGCGTGAGATAACGAGTTGTTTTAATGGCAATACTTTAATGTATAGTGAAAACTTTCATTTAAAGACTGGCCATGAAGCACCCAAACACAGATCAATGGCTGTTACCAAGGGTACATAAGTTAAAAAAATTTCTAAAACCTTAACATGCTGCCTGAAACTGCAAGTTATCCACAAAAGACTGGATGAAGAGAAGAGAAGGCTGCATAAGCATGTTAAATATAAGTTGATTAAATATTGAAAAATATTTATGAATTAAAATGTAGTTGTACTATGCACCTAGCAGTCACGTTGGCATTTGTTAAAAAATTTGACTCACATTTGGTTCATTTCTGTATGAATACATATACTTCCTGTGCACTAGGCACTGGCCAAACAAGTTCCTATGCAACAGCTTAAACTTTTGGGCTGCTCTCAGATTTTCAGACGGGACACAGGTCCGTGCACCCTGGACAACTTTTGTTGATAGTGTAACGGTATTGTTTTTATTTTTTGATCTCATGTTGGTACCTGGGCAAGAAGGGTAACCAAATTCAGCATGAGTGCTTAAGTGTGGTGTGGGTCACGTAGTGGAGGAAACGGTTGGGGATTCTGAGTAATTTTTTCCAAGCGAAGACACATTGCATTATGTGGCAGATGTGTACCTGTATCTGTAGCCCCACACTTCTCTCTCCTTACTATTTATCATAAAAAAGAAACAGAGAGAGTGGAGTGGGAGTCGGGATAAAAGGAGAAAGGACAGCAGGAGGGATTGAGATAGGAAAAAGGGAACTTTAATTGCACTATTTGAATCTGAGAATCAACACTACTTTTTCAACATTCATACACATGCAAACAAGGATAAGCCAAACACACTGAAATGGTTCTTGAGTTATTTGTACTTATTAAATTTGTACTTAAAAATTTATGTTCTTTGCTAAATATCTAAAGTATTTATACTTTAGGTTTTTGAGGCATTAGCCACATGGATCACATCCTTGAACTTTAAAAGTCCCTGACTTGTTTTCATAGAGTTTAATGTTTGTTTGTGTGTTATCTTACAATCTCTGGGGCCTTCTAGGAATGTGTGTAATTATTATTAACAATATGTAACACTTTAATTACATGCTGGTGGAGTACACCTGTGTGACACTTTAATTGCTCAACATTGGTCTCCATTCACAGTGCTGTGAAAATGTATTTGCCTTCTTATCGATTTCTTCTATTTTTGCTAATTTGTCACATTTAACCATTTCAGGTCTTCAAACTAATTTTAATATAAGATATATAGAAGACAACACAAGTTAACACAAAATGCAGCTTTAAAATTTTTATTGGAATAAATGGAATGCATTACCTTTTTCACAGTACTGTATGTGACTGTGTAATGGCAACTGGTAATGGTAAAGCAACTGGTAATGTCCATCCATCATCTTCCGCTTTATTCCGCTAGTCAGGGTCATGGGGGGCTGGATCCAATCCCAGCGTCATCGCGCAAATTCGGGGTACAGCATTGACAGGTCGCCAGTCCATCGCATGGTCAACACACACTCATGCACACATTCACACCTACGGGCAATTTAGAGTGACCAATCATTCTAACATGCGTGTCTTTGGACTGTGGGAGGAAACCGGAGTACCTGGAGGAAACCCACACAGAAATGGGGGAACATGCAAACTCCACAAATAACGGCCCGGACCGGGAATCAAACCCGGATCATCTCACTGTGAGGCGACAGTGCTAACCACTACACCACCATGCCGCCGCAACTGGTAATGTAAAAGAACTAATTTAGGGGTGTCACACCAAGGGGGTAAATACTTATGCAATAACTTTTACATTTTTTATTGGTAACAAATATTGCAAACTTGATAGATTTTTTCCCTCCATTTCATTATTATGGGTTATTATGTGTAGATTCCCATGTAATCATATAAACCATTTTACTCCACTTCAGTGTCACTACAAAATTTGGAAAGGTTCAAGGGGTTAATACTGTTATTGACAGTTAGAGTGAGGTTGCACAAGAAGATGACTACAATGACATACAGTCTATGCTGAAAGTATTGGAACAGCAAGGTAAAATCTTTTTGTTATTCACTTATTAAGACATTTAGCTTTGAGATTAAAAGATGAATGAGCCTATAGTTTAGAATTTCACTTTCATTTACAGGTAAAAGTTAGAACATGGCACCATTCATGGGAGGCCACTCAATTTATAAGGGACCAAAAGTATTTGAACAGATAATCTTAAGTAAATAAAACTAGGTATTTGGTTTTATAGTCATTGCTTGCAATAACTGCATCAAACTGTTTACCAAGTGACACTACCAAACTGTTGCATTCTTTTTTTGTGATGCTTCAGTCTGGTAATTGACTTGGCTTGACCTTGTCCTTTCCCCTTGATAAATTCCTTTGTACTTTTGGCAGTATATTTTGGGTAATTGTCTTGCTACATGATGAAGTTTCTCCCAGTTAGACTTCAGCTGGCAGACAGACTGTTTTTGTAGACTTCTAAATTAATTCTGCGCATGCTGTCATGAATTACATCATTAGTTAGCCCATTCCAGAAGCAGCTATGCATGCCCAAGCCTTGGCACTACCTCCACCATCCTTGACAGCTTCAGTTCAATAAAATTTTATTTCTAAAGTTCTAAATTTTTAACTTTGTCCCAAAGCAGTCTTCACAAAGACGTAAAATTCAGACATAACATTTTTATATTCCTAAATTTTATCCCTAATGAGCAAGCCAGGGGTGGCAAGAAAAACTCCCTGAGATGTTAAGAGGAAACATGAGAGGAGCCAGACTCAACAGAGAACACATGCTCATTTGGGTGACACAGGATAATACAATAATAACTGTGTGCTATATAGTAAAAATCTGCAATTGAAACTAGTAACTTCATTAAAGTTTTAACATAAAATCTACTTTGTTGGAATTATAAACTGTTCACTGATGGAGATTTGATGGTAAAAAAAAACGTCATGGTAATTAGTCCTAGCCATCATAGGAAGGCAGTTTATATCAGTTGCAGAGCCAAATTTATGTTTTCTAAGTGTATCTTTAAGCTGTCCATATAGGGCCAACCTCAGCAGCAGCGAGTGATTTTCTGGCAATAAGAACTCCAAAGTAAAGAAGGATTCATGATCACCGGTATCTTATGGTGTCTCGGGCGTAGATATTAGGATATTAGGATTAGAATAAGGGCAATGGAGAGAAAAAGAGAGGTGGAGGAGAAAAGAAAACAGATTATTATGTATGCTCTTTCACAAACCTTTAGAGATAATGTACATTTTGTGCAGAATGCAAGCAGGGACTCCAGCAAGACTAGCTATGACAGCATAACTAAAAGTGAGAACCAGAAGATAGTGCAGATGTTAGGGAGCCCTGAGCCATAAAGTGGCCAGCCACTCCACTGTCAACAAACGTAAGTGAGCATGTGAGAGTGGGGGGCAACAGCATTGAACATCCCAATTTACCATAACACTCTATGCCTATGAAACCTCCAGATCTGTGCCTTTACCTAAGAAGAAAGCTAGTGACAAAATGCTTGACTAAACAAATAGGTTTTTGGCCTAGACTTAAACACTGAGACTTTGTCACTGAGAGTCCCAAACACTAAATGGAAGGCTGTCAGAGTGGTAGGCTGGAAGAATGGAGAGATCTGTCCTCTGCTGTACCCTACATTATTCAAGGTACCAACAGAGAGCCTGATTTGATCTAGCAAATTTAGATCAACATGGCATGGTGGATCATGACAGACTAAAATTTCGCTCAGGTACTATGATGCGAGATCGTTCAGTCAACTTTATAGGTCAATAGTAGTCTTTTATAATCTATGCAAAATCTTACTGGAAGCCAGTGCAGTGGGTATAAGATAGGGTTGATGTGGTCATATCTTCTAGTTCTAGTTAGGACTCTGGCTGCTGTATTCTGAACCAGCTGGTGCTTGTTTATGCACTTACTGAAACATCCAGACAGAAAGGTATTATAATAATCCAACCTAGAGGTAACACTGACATTATATTTCTTATTTTAGCAATATTTCTGAGATGAAAGAAGGCTATCCTAGTAATACTATCTATATGAGCTTCAAATGAAAGAGAGGAGTCAACAACAATTTGTAAAAGTCAATGTGTTTTACAGCTGTAACTGAAAGGCCATACAGAGTTACTATGTAATCAGACACCTTACTTCTAGCTGCCTGTGGTAGTTTTCTCTTATCAGAATTAAGTAGAAGAAAGTTATTCAGCATTGAATGTCTAATGTTCTTAACACATTCCTCAACTTTATTAAGCTGGTGTCTCTCATCTGGCTTTGCTGAGACATACAACTATGGAAGCTGATCCCATGTTTACGAATAATTTGACGTAAATGTATGTTTGCAGTAGTGTAGCAAAAACAACACATTATGACTAAAACAAATTTTAAATGAGATAAGATAGTGAACTGAGACTGTTGAAGTGTAAATATATTCTCTACATTTAATCCAAATGTTAATATTAGATCAAGTTTAATAAATATCAAATATCAAAATTAATATTAAAGTCTCCAACAATTAATGCTTTGTCTAAAGAAACAACCAGGTTTGAGATGAAATCTGTAAATTCCCCAAAAAAACCTGCGTGTCTGTAAATAATAATTACAGGAATTTACTGGGCAGATTTTTTTGTGGCTATGTATGTTGTTAGTGTAGAGAATGTCAAAGGTATTGAATTTATGTCCATGTTTTTGTGTGACACCTAGTTATTATTATAAATAATTGCGATGCCTCCTCTTCTGCCAGTTAGACAAGGCTGATGTATTTAACTATATCCTGGAGGACTAGCATCATTTAATGCTACGTATTCATTTGGTTTAATCCATGTTTCTGTTTCACAGTACATTAAACACCTGATCAGTAATAGTTTCATTAACAATAAGAGCTTTAGATACACTGATCGACCATAACATTAAAACCACCTGACTAATATTGTGTAGGTCCCCCTTGGGCCACCAAAACAGCTCTAACCCATCAAGGCATGGACTGAAGGTGTGCTGTTGTATCTGGCACCAAGATATCAGCAGCAGATCCTTTAAATCTTGTAAGTTTCAAGGTTGGGCCTCCATGGATTGGGTTTGTTTGTCGAGTACATACTATGGATGTTTGATCAGATTGAGATCTGGGGAATTTGTAAGACAAGTCAACACCTTGAACCCTTTGTCATGCTTCTCAATTCATTCTGGAACAATTTTGCAGTGTTATCCTGCCGAAAGAGGCCACTGCCATTAGGGAATACCATTGTCATGAAGGGGTGTACTTAGTCTGAAACAATGTTTAGGTAGTTGGTACATGTCAAAGTAACCTCCACAAGAATTCCAGGACCCAATTTTCCCAGCAGAAGATTGCTCTGAGCAACACACTGCCTCCACCAGCTTGCCTTCTTCCCATAGTGTATCCTGGTGCCATCTCTTCCTGGGGTAATCGTTATACAAGCACCTGACCATCTACATGATATAAAAGAAAACATGATTCATCAGATGAGGACACCTTCTTGCATTGCTCCATGTATCAGTTCTGATGCTCAAGTGCTCCTTGTAGGTACTTTCGTGTTGTACAGGGTTCACTATGGGCACACTGAGTGGTCTGCAGCTATGCAGCCCCATATGCAGCAAGATGTGATGCACTGTCTGTTCTGACACCTTTCTATCAAAACCAGCATTAACTTTTTCAGCAATTTCTGCTACAGTAGCTTTTCTGTGGGATCAGACCAGACCAATTTTGGTAGGTACTATCCACTGCATACCGGGAACACCCCAAGACCTGCGGTTTTGGAGATGCTCTGACCCAGCTGTATAGCCATCACAATATGACCCTTGTCAGAGATGCTCAGTTCCTTACACTTGCCCATTGTTCTCGCTTTCAACACATCAACTTTGTGTGCTCACTGTTATTCACAACCTAATATATCCCACCCCTTGACAGATGTCACTGTAGTGAGATAATCAATGTTTTTCATGTCACCTGTCAGTGGTTTTAATGTAATGGCTAATCGGTGTATAAGAGACTTAATATATAACATCCCAGCTTCAGATCAAAGGCGCAGGATGTGCATTCAAGATGATCAAATTTTTTGTTAATTAAGTTACTAAGACAAATTTTCCAGATATTTCTACATTTTTGTTTAGCTCAGTGATCAGATACAATCTTAAAATGGTGGAACCTGAATGATGACGCAGTGCAACTAGCAGACAGTTGGTTTAGCCTGTTTGTCAGGTCGGTGGCTTTTGGCTCTTGATCATCACTGATTAACTAGTCCTGCTCTGATACTATGAGCTATGCTGCAAGAAATGAAAGCAGCACCCAAGTGGGAGGGATACCCCACCCTAACAGTCCAGCCTTGCCCTCAAAGTTGCTCCAATTATCTATAAACACATTGTTCTTGAAGCACCACCTGGACATCCAGCAGTTCACTGATCATAACCTGCTGTAAGCTACATCGGGATGAGGCCAGAGCATACTACGACATTGCCTTCACTAATTTAAACACCATGACAATACTATTCTTAGTAGCCTCTGACTGACGAAGGTATATATCATTAGGTCCTACGTGAAATACTATCTTAGAAAACCTTTGCCTAAGACCCTAACATTGGCTGGCTCCCAGTATACACCTAACTAAATCTGCTGGTGCCCCTAAAGTCCTAGCTAATTTCAAGCACAGATGAGCTTGTATATTTCAATCATGCGCATATCACTGCTTTCGCTACACTTTGGCATTTCCACTTTAGTAAAGGTTAATCTTGGTTCTTGATCTTTTGTGGATGATTATCTCTGTATTTCTTTGTAAATTCCAATCTCAGATTCCAATTCTTACAATGAGTGGTTTGTATCTTGTGGTATGACCTCCTAGAATGGTGGCTTGTGAAACCTCCAGCCCTTTGGAAGGTGTTGATGTCACTGACTGTTGTTTTGGGGGTTTTCTTTACAGATCTCACAATGTTTCTGCCATCAACTGCTGTTGTTTTCCTTGACCAAACTGTTTAATGTCTACTAGTTAGTACACTAGTAGTTTCTTTCTTTTTCAAGACATTCCAAATGATTGTTTTGGCTATGGAAATGCTTGTGCAGGTTTCCCTATTTTCTCAGCTTCAGAATGGCTTGCTTTTCTTTCCTAAACAGTTCACTGGTCTTCATGCTGGTTTATCCTTTTTAACAACAAATGCAGTCATCACGTGAAATCCAGGGCTCAAGGCAAGAGTAGACATTTAGCTCTATTAATTTTTTAAAAGATCAACATAATAGGGCACACGTTGATTTACAGTCATGGGGAAAAACAAAGTATACTCTCCATAAAATTTGCCTTTTTTTTATCAGGTCCTAAATAACAATTGTGCGGTCCTCACTAAATTCTATAAACAAAGAAAGTGACAACAAAAGAAAAATGCACACATAATGGATTTCATCATGTAGAAATTTTATTAATGAAATTCAAACCAACATTCACAAACCACATTGGGTAATAAATAAGGACACTCTATAACTCAGTAACATGTAGAACAAATTTGACTTGAAATAAATGTTTTCTATAGAGTTTATCAATCACGCACATCATTTTAGAGAAAGTCTGGCCCACTCCTCTTTAACAAAGTTTCTAATAGTGTTTTTGTGTTGAATTATAAAATCTCACCATACTATAAACGGAAAAAGGATCCGATTCAGGCTAGCAGTACTCATGATTCTAAATGCGCAATAAGCAGCTTGCCATTGTGAGAGAGCAGGGAGTTAAACAGGAATACATTAAAGCAAACTTGAATCTATTTCATTAAATCAAATATGGATACAGTCAAGAGCTTTAGTTAATGTTCATATCAAACATCATGGGGGAGATAATGTGATCTCAGTTAACTGTGGCATGGTTGATGGTAACAGAATGGCAGCTTGGTGATGAAACATGGATGAGGAGAATGGCCAGAGTGGTTCAAGCTGAGAGGAAGGCTATTTAGGTAACTTAGATAACTACTCTTTACATCTGTGGTGAGCAGAAATGCAAAAATTAACCTTTGAGTTAGGTGACCACATTGGGTCCCATTGCTGTCAGCCAAGAACAGGAATCTAAGGCACAGACTCACTGAAACTGGACAGTTTATGGTGGCAAAATGTTGCCTGGTCTGATTAATCTGATTCATGGTCAGCATGAATCCATATTTCAAACTTCTTGTGTCAACAATCACATCAGTATGGACCAGAATCTCAAAGGAATGTTTCTGACACTTTGCGGAATTCATGCCACAAAGAAATAAGGATTTTCTAGGAGCAGAATGGGGAGGGGTATTATTATGATATTTCTAATAAATACACTCCTCCAGGTTATGCTGGGATTCTGATCATGAAAGGAGAAGATACTGTGTTCAGATATATACAATTATGGAAGAGAGATAGGCAGGCAGGCTAGATGTTGCTGAAGACAGTGATGGAGAAATATAACACTGAGGAATAAATGCAAACCCAGACTGCATAGCCCAAACACTTCAGGATGAGAGTGCATTTGATCTAAGCTTACCTCTAATTTACTTCTGCCACCCAGTTATAAAAAAAACAAAACAAGTGCTGACTTACCCATCTTCACTGGAGTGAAGTGAGGAGGAGTTGTTCCCCTCTTGGAATGCCTTCATATCTATTATTTGAAGTGCTTTCTGCATTTCTTACTCATTTTCACACAAGAGTTGCTGATTTAGTTTGTCACATGTTTGAGAGCACAGACAAGCACAATGAATTTAGAAAACAGAAGCATGGTCCTTTCCATACTTAACCCCTCATAAAGCAGAAACTGTACTGAAAAATATGTTCTTTCCACACATGCACAAAAACGTGCACAAATAAGAGATTTGGCACTGGGGAAGAAAATTCGAGAGACAAAATGTTGAAAAGACATGATTGTGCTGAGAAATGAGAGAAGAATGAGAGCAAGGGAAAAAGAATAAAAAAAGAGCATTCACCGAGGAATATGTAAAAAGAAGTGATAGAGGGGAGTGAGTTAGCACAAGATGGAGCTTTAGAAAGAGGAAGATGGAGGGAAAAGCAGAAGAAGAAAAACAGAGTGTGTACAAGAAAGGTGGGGTACGAGAGAGAGAGAGAGAGAGAGAGAGAGAGAGAGAGAGAGAGAGAGAGAGAAAATAAAGAAAATTGAAAGAGAGAAACAGAGAGAGAGAGAAAAACTGAAGGGGGAGGGAGAGAGGAGGAAGAGATAAAGAAAACAGAGCCACAAGAGATTCAGAACCATAGAAAAAGACCTTACTGTTGTCTGCCTCCTATTCTGCATGGATAGGCAGATATGAAGGTAAATTTTCAGCCACAGACCAAACAGCCAAATGTATACTACCCATAATCCCAATTTCATTGAATTAGGGACAACCACATAGAAGCCCCAACAGGGTCATGGGATCACAGCCCTAGCTGCCATATGAGAACGCAAATCACGCTGTTCCTGCTTCATAATTCTGTGTAATATTTGATAAATGGTAATGTGTTGTACATTGCCCTGTATTAGAGTGAAAGATGGCTTTTATCATGACATTAGGGACAGTATACTCCTAATATCGATTCACTTGACCAGAACATAACATGCAAGTTCTCAGTGTGAGGCTACACGTTAAAATTGGTAGAATGAGTGGCACTCAAGTTGCATTCTGAGGGCCTTAGTTGAAGTTGCAAGGCCTGTTAACACTAGGTGACTGTATAGTGCTTGACTGTTGTCTAATCCTCATTTGGAAGTCTCTATATAGTTTACAGGGATCCATTGTCTCCTTCTACCCTTCCTTGTGACTTTCCTGTTCTTTGTTTTTATCCCTCACTCTAACAAATTTCAGCCAGAATGATTTTGTCTTCTGAGTTTAGTTCTTTAAATCACCCCCCCCATACCTTCTTGTTTCCATGGTTACCCCTTTTGCTGCACCGTACACTATCTCTCTGTCCATTTCCCTTTCCGTCTCCCTCACTCTGTTCTTATCTTTTCTCATTTTGCTTTCATCTCGGCCTCCCTTCCTCCTGCTTTATCCTGCACCCTCCTCACTCTGCCTTTTATCTCTTTTCACTTTCATCTGTCTTTCACCTTTCTCTCCCCTTCAAGCCTGCCATTCCATCATGCTGGGCTTTTTTCTGTTTCTTACTTATGGGGGGGTTGATTTAAAAGAACTAAACTCAGAAGAAGTTTCATCTGTTGCTTTATCAATTCTGTATTTTTAATAATTTTCTGTGCTGGCCACTTTTTGCTGCTTTTACTGCTGCTCATTATAGGGGAATACACAGAGTGGACTGGTACATGTCTGTTGATTCTCAAGATTTCAGGCTAAGTCAGTGCATTTGAATACCCAAGCCTATAGTAGAGCACCTACAAAACATTGCCCATATACAACCCCTGGCAAAAAGTATGGAATCACCAGTCTTGTATGAGCACTCATTCAGACATTTCATTCTGTAGAA
>JAOVVH010000039.1:9826305-9837456 GCA_028566435.1 Scorpiodoras heckelii
AGGAGGCCCTACACCATACTAATAAATTATTGTGGTCTTAAACCAGGTGTTTCAGTTTCATTGTCTAACCCCTGTATGTTTCAGGAATAACATCAACCATGCCAACAAAGAGAATATGGAATATGATGAGAAAGATGAAAGGAAAAGGAAGCAGTCCACAAATAAAACACTTCAAACACCAAGGCAAACTACTTACTAATGAATATGAAATAGCAAACATATTGGCAGAGACCTTTAAGGAAACTTCTTCAGGCTGAAATTGCACCCCAGATTTCTGAGCAAAGCACATATAGAATGAACAGGAGCATATCAGGGGGGTTTTTCTTGCCACCATCACCCCTGGCTTGCTCATTAGAGCAAACGTAAGTTATGTGTGGATTTTATGTCTTTGTAAAGCTGCTTTAGGACAATGTCCATTGTTAAATGTGCCTTAGAAATAACACTGAATTTAATTGAATTGAACTTGACTTTTGTTCTAAAAACACAAAACCATTTAATCAAGTATTCTTAATAGAGGAACTCCGACAAGCCCTTGAGAAATCCCATGACACTGCTGTAGGGCCATATTCTTTACCAGTTCATTTAACACCTCCCTTACAATGCAGTGTGCCTACTACTTAAATTCTTAAACGCCATATGGAAAACGGGAAACACACTTCTCACCTGGAAAGAAGCAACAGTTATATTTATACCCAAGCCAGACAAGGAGCAAAGCAATCCAAACAACTATTGTCCCATTGCTCTAACCAGCTGTCTTAGTAAAACCATGGAAAGAATGATAAATAACCAGTTGGTCTGAATACAGCTCAGTGCGGATTCAGAAGGGGGAGGAGCGCAATAGATCATCCAACTAGAATAGAGGAGTAGGTTTGAAATGGTTTTATCATAAAGGAAAGTGCTGTAGTTCTATGTTCAACCTACAAAAAGCATATTATACAATAAGGAACTATGGTCTTCCAAGCAACCTGCACCAAATGAGACTTAGAACCAACTGCCTATCTTTCACACTCCCATACCCAAGTGCTTGGAGTACCCCAAGGCCAAGTATACTTTCTGTCACCCAACATAAAAATTAATGGAATTGCAAGAGTGATTGGTCCCAGTGTCAGATGCAGCCTTTATGTTGATGATCTGTACATCTGCCTAAAGTACAGATACATAAGAAACATAGAGCAGAAATGCATAAATAAAGTCTGTGAGTGGTCAACAAACAACAGATTTGAATTCTCAACAACCAAAAATCCTTGCATTCAGACCCAGAGATGTTTTTGTACAAAGACCTTATTAAAGTGGTGAAAGAGACAAGATTCTTAGGCCTCATTTTGGACAGCATGCTAACATTCATCCAGCGTATAAAATCTATAAGGACTAAATGCCAGGAATATAGATATAGACATTTAATCTATTTATTAATAGATAAAATAAAGGTATTGGCAAGCATGAAAAGGGGAGCAACCTACTGTTGTTATACTTGTATAGACAGTGGTCAGAATCCGTCTAGATTAAGGGAGTATCATATACAACTCATCCAGGATGTCCCACACACGGCTGTTCGACACCATACACCATCAAGGACTCCAGCGGGCATTGGGTGCCTTTAGAATATCCCTGTCCAAAGCATGTATGTAAAAATCCCTAAAAACAGACCTTTGATTATTAACAGAATCCTAGCAAAAACATACCAGCTGCAGAGCCGGAACTACAGCATAGTCTTTTGCTGGTGTCCAGGAAACTACAGGCTTTTTGGAAATGAGTGAGCAGATGCAATATAAAAAAGCCCTAGAGTCTGAAATTGGAGAATGCCCATCCCAGCATAAGACTTAAAACCAATCATAACATATGTGAAGATGAAATGGCAAAAGGAGTGAGATAACTGTACTGGAAATTAGTTGCATGGATCACCCCAATCACAGGCAATCAAAAACTGCTATTCTTGTCAGTGGGATTACACAGTATACTCACGGTCCTGAATTGGTCACTCAAAACTTACCTGCAACTTCCTCATAAGGGTTGAAGAGGCACTCTCATGCTAACCCTGTGGGACAACGCTGAATCTGAAGCACATATTGCTACATTTTACAGTTTTAAATGAAACCCGAAGACACTGTTATACAGCAAAATCCACGAGAGACGTTTGAGACTATTTCAATGAAAAAGCACTACAGTATTTATCTATAGTAAATATTAAACCACTCATAAGATTTATTCCATAATAAAAAAAAAATATGGCTATACTCCCTTTTTCCTTTTTATGAGTCTTATTCCACCTTAAAAAAAACACACACATCCTCTCAAGTGTATGGACATAGATGCTAACATGATGTTAGGCACCAAAATCAAAAACCAGACCTCATCAAGAATGTTCTTGACTTGGCTAGATGTTGTGAAGGGTTTCTTCTTTCGTTCACCAAGGAAAGAATTCCGTAATCATCCACTTTAGTTTTCTTCCATGGTCATCCAGGCCTTTTTGGTGTTGCTGAGCTTCCCAGTGCATTCCTTCTTTTTAAGAAGGTACAAAATTATTGATATGGCCACTCCTAAAGTTTGTATTTTGTCCAGTTTCTTTTGGACCTGTGAAAATGGAGTGACTATGTGAAAAATGGCTGTAATTCCTAATTTTGTTAAACCCACTGAATTAAAGCTGAAAGTCAACACTTTAATCAAATCTTGATTGCTTAATATCAATGCCACTGTGCTGTACAGAGGCAAATTTTTGTTACTGGCCAAATATTAATGGTCCCAACATTATTTCACAGACTGTTCTCTATATAGAGTATAATATAGGGCTTCAATTTTTGAAGATACCTGACTGAATTCAGACAACAATTATTAGTGAATACTAGTGAATTTGTATTGGTTGTAAAACAGTGTTTTTTTAAGTTTACCGTTGCTAAATCATTCAATCACTTTGCTGCATACTTTGGAAGTAGTGCACACTGGATTGGCTGTGTAGTGGATTTACAATACACTGTGGGTAGTAATCTAATAACTTTAGGTGCGAATCTCCATTTTGCACGCAAGTTCTTTTTTGCATGCCTCCAATTGTGCACATTACAGTTATGCATATTCTTCCCTATGCACGCCAATCATGCACACAGTGCCTAATTTCATGAAAGTGGTGTGATTTATTTAAAATAGCAAAAGATTGAGTCACACCATTGTGTATTTTGCCTGTCAAGAAGAGGTGGAAACGTATAGTAGATTTGGCATTTACCATATGATGTCTTTGAAATCCATTCAAACCGTAAGCCACAGTCTGATTTTGAAAATTATTGCAAAATTAATGCAACAGGGAATGCGGGTGATTAATGTGTCTGGAACAAAACACCAGTTATTCTCATCTTAATTGATATTTCTGTTTTATTCTAATTTAATTAATTATTTACCAAGGTTGTTCACAATACCATGTGATAAAGATTTTTTTATTTGCTTCTCTGCACTGTTTCACCTCTTATTCAGGGCAACTGTCTCTGAAAGCACACAGCCACACACAAAAATTAACTTGCCTCTAATAAACCATGTGTTAGAATCATGTCATGATTCAAATCTGTTTTTCGTAGTTATACTTCCTTACAGACACACCACCACGAATGCATAGCCTACTTTTTCTTATAATTTTTTTGGTTTTGGAGGACACGTTCCATACATGCACAGTAAATCAGTGTCTAGATGAAGATGTATTGTGTGGGTAACAGATAGTTCCTATTGCTTGACTTATAAATAAGATAGTCATTATCCTGTTCTCTTGATCTAATTAACTTCAAATAATGACACTGTGCTGTATATTTGCATGGGGGGTTCTTAGGCAAATTTTTGTTCTCAGCATGTGCAGATGGTGCCTTTGTAGTGTAGTTGCTGCACAGACTGTACACAAGAAAAGTTATTGCAGTCTAAAAAAAATGACACTCAAATGTTAGGATTTTTTAACTGTTTTGTACAGTTATAATAATGCTAAACAGATGCCTACAGCCAATTTAAAATGTAATATGATGTTTTGCCATGTAGTGGCGCATGACTTAATACAGCCCTCAGAAGTGCTTACCTGAAAAGCATGCAATTCAAGGGCAGAATAGTCCATAAATGGAGTTTAAAAAAAGAAACACCCCGATTTTGGAGTTGCTTCACCCAAAGCATGTAACTGCCCTCATGGCACACAAATAATAGAGACTTAAGTCAAAGGGAGAATCTTAAAGTGCATGCATCTTTTTTTGACTTGCACGCATAGGAGAATCATGCATTAATTCAGACAAACCACTGGTGATTGACCTGTAAATTAACTTTGGTTACCAACACACTATTTAGCCCAATTTGAGTTTAGGTCTCTTTTCTTTGCATTTGTGCATACTATAAAGGACTCCAAAGACTTGTACAGTGAATGTTTGCGGACATTTTGGACTTGCCCTCACTGTGACCTGCACATGCCCTTCACCCCACTGGAGCAAATGCAGCATGAGGCCACCTGCAAGCCACTAGAGGAACAGCGGACTGAGGAGGGTAAGACAGGCTTGATGCCTGTTTGAGACAGATATACACGATCAGCCATAACGTTAAAACCACTGACAGGTGAAGTGAATAACATTGATTATCTCACTACAATGACATCTGTCAAGGGGTGGGATATATTAGGCAGTGAATAACAGTGAGCACACAAAGATAATGTGTTGGAACTGAGCATCTCTGAGAAGGTCCAAATTGTGATGGCTATACAACTGGGTCAGAGCATCGCCAAAACTTCAGGTTTTGTGGGGTGTTCCCGGTATGCAGTGGTTAGTACCTACCAAAATTGGTCCAAGAAAGGGCAACAGGTGGATCAGTGACATTGTCATAGCCACCAAGGCTCACTGATGAGCATGGGGATTGAAGGATGGCCTATCTGGTCTGATCCTACAGAAGAGCTACCAGAAATTGTTGAAAATTCTAATGCTGGTTATGATCAAAAGGTGTCGGAACACACAGTTTGCTGCGTATGGGACTGTGTAGCTGCAGACCACTCAGAGTGCCCAAGGTGAACCATGTACACCACTGAAAACACCTATAATAAGCATGTGAGCATCAGAACTGGACCATGGAGAGAAGGTGTCCTCGTCTGATGAATCACGTTTTCTTTTACAACATATGGATGGTCAGGTGCTTGTATGTCAATTACATCAGGAAGAGATGGGACCAGGAGGCACTATGAGATGAAGGCAAGCTGGTGCAGGCAGTGTGTTGATCTGGGCAATGTTCTGCTGGGAAAACTTGGATCCTGGAATTCATGTGGATGTTACTTTGATACGTACCACCTACCTACACAATATTAGGTGGGTGGTTTTAATGTTATGGCTGATCGTTGTAGATGTACAGTAAATTTACACTGGGTTAATTGTTATATTGTTAAATATAGAACATTTCTTTAGTAAGATTTGGATTGCAAGGGGTAGTTATGAAGACTGGGTTGGTACTACAAAAGAACCTGCAATTTTATGCCAGACTTTAATCTGATGTCTTTTAATCTGCTTCCACAGAGTCTGACACAGTAAAAACTGGATCCTTGTCTAATCTGATTAGACTCTACCACTGTAATATCTGTGAGAAAGATCTAACCCTAACCTCCACCGAGATACTTAAACACAAGAGGCAACACCAGTGCTGAGTTCTTCCTTCCCCTGTGCACAGATCTAACTTGGTACCAGAAGAATTATGTATATATTGTTTTCTTATAAAGAAGGAATTCTTTATAATTCTGAATGATTCTTGTAAAAATTTGTTTTTTTTATGAAACATATACAGTAGTTATGTGTATATAAAAATAGGTATGTGTATATTTGTTAAGCATAATCCTCTTCATTTCATTTTTTGACATTAAATAAAGTAGTCTGGAAATGTTATTCTACATCTGTTTTTTCAGTCAACATTAAATGTCATCCCTGTATCTATTTCCACTATATATGTGACGCTTGCAAGCACTGAATGTTTTTCCAGCAGGCCATGCTAGGAGCTACTTGAGCTGAGAGTCACATTTCGAAATCTATGATGGATGCCGTACATACAAATCTCTTGTCTGGGAAAAGGTGCTTGCATTTCTGAGGAATCCTTTGAGGGCTCAGTAGACTTCTCCCTGAAAGGCCCAAATTCAATCTGACTTAATACTAGAATTTGATATTGTTTAAAAAGTTTCTGACCAGTTACTTCTTGCGTCTAACCTTTTTTGCCTACAGTGATTATAACCGTCAGCCAGAAGATACACAACATGGATTGTATGATTCAAATATCCTAGGTTTCTTTAAAATATAGAATGAGGGTTTAATTAAGGAAACAAACCCACAATAATTAACACATCAAAGCAGCACATTGGCACAGAGTCAAAGTAAGACAGCACAGGAATTAAAAACCTGTCTTCAAAAATAAGTAGAATAAATATCTCACTATATAAATAAACATTTTTTCTTCATTAATGATTTTTCAAAGTACTCAATACATGTTAAAATATGCACATTGGTTGAAATAAATGATCCAAAAAAGTAACTTGTACTTGTGTACATAGTTATTTTAAAACTATGTTACTGATTAATCAAATCAAAAGGCACATTTATCAAGATGAATGGTTGGAGGTTTGAAGGGCAAAATCAACTAGAAAATCTCAAGGACTAGTTACAAAGTGACTGGTGATGGTCTACTATTTGGACAGGAAAAATTGTTAGTAGGTTTGCATGTGATTTATGTCATTGTTTTCCTGTAATCTATAACACTTTAAGAACTTTACTTAACAATAAAGTGCTTCCAGTCAGGAGTTAATGTGCAATTTTACTCATTCAGTAAGTGGGTGGGTACTATTTTAGAATTGTCAACAGTGCCATATCAAAATACATACTCTGCATCACACTGATTTTCTGTCTCTGAACAAATTGCTTGGAATATGTAAAAGGGGGGTGTTGGTGGGGGTAAAATAGCAGTTTGTAGACAAATATTTTAAAGCCATGTCCCATCAGATATACAGTGTAAGCTGTGAGGTTCATTCTGTGATCACAGGTAGTTTAATCTGATTTGTCTAAATTGTTGCTGTTAATAGCATTTTTGTACATTGTATTCAGTTGCAAAAAGACCAAGTTTCATACTAATACATTTATATCTTCAGTCATAAATTTTATATTAAATAACAGGCATTTACATCTGAATATAAATTTAAGACCATGCTGGAATAATCACTGCAAATGTGTTTTCAGTTAACAGGACTGATAATCAGCTTAAATACAGGTTAAAACAGGTCACTTTGCAATTGATTACAGTGACAAATAAGCGAGATTGTACATGATGGTACCAAGTGCCCAAACAACTCCTGTGGGATTCTGTATACAACATTAAAGTAACAAATGAGTGAATGTTTCTTCATATGCAGATACAGACTTGTTACTCAACAAACTGAACTGTTTGGAGTGTTTGATTCTATACCAAAACCCATTTTAACTTTCAACTTTTTCAATAATATTTCCTATTCTCTTTGAAGGGCAGTGGCGGCTGGTCAATAGGAGGTGCTGGGGCATCCTATACCCCCCTCCCCCATAGGTATCCAGGGAAGAAAGGCTGCTTAAATGTGTTAAACATAAGTTAAATATATATTGCAAAATATACCTTTTTTGTTCATATTATGCACTTGGAAGTCATTTTAGCAATTATTAAAAAATGTTTTTAAAAACATTTTGGTACATTTCTGTGTGAATACATATAGTTCCTGTGCTAAGGTACTAAGGAGACGATCTGCCAAGTTTCAGGTTGGTGCAGCATTTCTTCTAAGTGAAAGAAAATTCAGATTTATCTTTGCAAAAAAAACCCCACACAAACAAATAAACCCTTTCACAAGATGTTCAAGTGGGAAAAAAAGGATAACGCAGCGTGGATCATTCGTTTATCTTCTTAACCACTTATTCCTGTCCCCTGGGTCACAGGAGGGCCGGTGCCTAGCTGGCGGCATAGGGTGCAAGGCAGGATCAAACCTAGACAGAGCGCCAATCCATCGTAGGGCACACACACTCACAGGGCACTTTAGAGACACCAATTAACCTAATATGCATGTCTTTGGACTGTGGGAGGAAACCGGAGTACCCAGAGGAAACCCACGCAGACATGGGGAGGACATGCAGACCCCACACAGAAAGGACCCAGACCACTCCACCCAGAGATTGAACCCGGGACCAGCTTGGATCATATTGATTCAGCAGCAGGTAAGAGATTAAAATGTCAAAAAAGACATTCAATTGATTTAGCAAAAATTAAGGTTTTGCCATTAAAAATGGCACTGCACTGGCATTAAGTATATTCCTTTTTCAAAAAATACATTCCATTTGGTAATTTGATTCACTGATCTACATTTAGTTAAGTTCTTTAAATATTATTATTTTCTAAAATATCTCGTGTCATGGTACCTTATTACCTGCTTTAACATTTGGATTTTCATTTTTTTCATATCACATTTCAAACAGCTGTTTATCATTCAGCTTTGCATGACTGACTGTGATTTTTCAATTTGTTTACACCCAAGCCAAAACCCAACCCCACCCCCTCCCCCCAATTTTTAACACCAGCCGCCACTGTTGATAGGCCTTTATTTTTCCTGGCCCCAGTTATCCTTATCAATAGAGTCCTAATAAAAAATTCATTATATTAGTAAGTATATTGACTTCTGCACATCAAGGCCAATGTTGATATCTATAATGTTGATATGTTATTCTTTTTTGCAATTTTAAAATGTTTGGTTTCTGACAGTAAAATACATTACCACTTTGTTTTCTGAAGAGAATGTTTTTCACTGCAATTTTAGTGATCCTATCCACAAGCACCCTTTTATCCTTCATAAAAATCAAAAATTTTCCTGAGCAGTGTTGAATACTGAGTACTTATCCTTTTTCTGAAACTGCTCAAAAGACACATTGACCATTCAGTATGCCTATGCATGCCAATGCCTCAGTAAATGTCTCTGTAACTAAAATGTCTGCTTTTTCTTTCTCTCAAACCTGTCTGCAACATTGAGGCAAAGCTCTATAAAAAGGGAGCATGTTAATAAATTATGTATAAAACAAAAATCTCAGTCTCAAGGAAAGTAAGATATACATTTTGTAATTTTGCCTTGCATTGTCTTGCGAAACAAAAACCCTAACCTAGCTTTACATGTTGGTGTTTTCAATGTCCATCTTCTGTGAACCTAAACAACAGTCAGTCAGAGCTGAGAGAAGCTGGCAATGGGGGTGATCCTCTTGCAGCTTTGTGTTTCTCTGAAGAGCACAATGCAAAGCTGCCAGTGCATTGTGTTATGGCACCACAATTTGGGGCCCTGGTAAAGTACAAACAGAATGCAGCAGAGACTTGTGGGGGGAAAGGGACTTTTTAATGCTTCTTGAAGATATTTTGCTCTATAGTTATTCTTCAAATGAAAAACGTTGACGCTCTCCCGTCCCTCTCTTGCTATCACAACAACCTCTCCCTGATCTCAGAACATCCCTAAGCCAGGCATCATCGCACAGCCTTGTGCTTTCCACCGCAGCAGCCGCATCTCTCCCCACAACGCAGACATGCCCGCAAGGGCAGGTAGCAGCACATGCAGGGCACAAAGAGTGAGAGTGCCAGGAGTGCCATCCATCCGGCACAGCAGAGTGGGTGTGGCCTACGACCCAGCGAGTCTTCACATGAACATGGCTCCCAGAACTCGCCTTCAGAGTCTGACATGCAGTGGTAGAGCAGGCTCTCAGCGCACCATACACACGTCCACTGGCGTAGGCAGTGTAGAGCTGGATCCGGAGCATCCTGGCAACGGCCACGTCCATTCTCCGAGGCACTAAACACAGAGCGACAGTACACACAGCGTGATGAGCAGGAGGATGAGCCTTGTGGACATGGGCTGTCATCATCAGGTGAGGTGGCTTCTCCACCCCCACTAGTCCCACTGCCCCCTCTCTTGCAAGTCCGGGAGTGGGGTGTGGCAAGTGAGGTATGTATGCAGCATGGCGAGGGTGAGCTTTTGCTCGTCTCCTGTGGGGAGCCACTTGGAGGAGATGTTCCAGACATGGCATTAGGCATACAGGTGGGTGAAGAGGAATGGCGCCGAGAGCCTTTGGTGTCCAGCATAACAGTAACCTCACAGCCTGTAGTGCCCACACCTGCTAGTTCTTTCGCAAAGTGCACCACAGATAGTTCTGACTTGTCTGGCCCACTTCCTACCATGACACCTCCTGTCAGACCCCCAACTTTGGTACGTGTTGCCCCAGCACGTCGGTAGTCTTCATAACCCCGTGCACCCCATAAATCCTTGCATGGATCAATACTGCGTAGATCACCTTCCTCCAGCAAAGACATGGTAGGGGAGATGGGAGACAATGGCGACGAGACTGGGAGTGCTAGAGGAGAGGTGGGGGGAGCAGGAGGAGGGGGAGGCGGAGCTGGAGGGTTCAATACAGCTGATATTTGAGAAAGCTGGTGCTGACAGGACCGCCTATGGATCTGTAAAAAAGCAAGTGATGGTAGAAGGAAACTCAGAACCATGAATGAGGATGCAATTATTCCTGCAGGTGAAGTTGCTTAAGACTTACCCCAATTTTTGCTACCGATAAAATATGGAATAGTTTTAACACAGAAAGGCAATTCTTACTTCATATTTATAAATTATATTATATAATGACTGGCTGTCCCGTGACCCTGGGAACAGAAATAAGCGGTTAAGAAGATGAATGAATGAATGAATGAATGAATATTATATAATGCTTTAGAACTAGAATAATTTGTCACTTATCACAAATATTTACTTTAAATACTGTAATAGGCAGGTAACAAATAAAATACCTGGGCAGGGGTCTGAGTAGAGATGGCATGCCCTTCCTCATATCCAAACTCTTCTGCTGCAGAGCGGACAAAACAAGCGGAGGAGGACTCGCTAGTCACTATGGTGATGGGCTTGGGCAACATCTCCTTCCTGCTGTTGGAGGAAGACTCACTGCCTGTGTGAGACTGATACAGACTGCAAGTTATCAAACATGCAAAACCTGCTAGTGCAGGGGTGTCCAAAGTCCAGCCCACTGACAAATGTTAATTGGCTTGCAGCTTTTTAAAATGTATACAACCCCTGGCAAAAAGTATGGAATCACCAGTCTTGTATGAGCACTCATTCAGACATTTCATTCTGTAGAA
>JAOVVH010000039.1:9926435-9944227 GCA_028566435.1 Scorpiodoras heckelii
TGAACTGATGTTCAGCTCTGAATCCCTGAATCATCAAAATGGCGTCAAAGCATTTTTTTTCCTTGTTTGCAGTCCATGATGGTGTAAATGACCAAAAAGTTCTAATGATGGTTGGTGAAGTTTAGGTGCTGCATTTTGTGGCATGATCTCAGGAAGGGTTTCTTTCTTGCAATGCTTCAAACAGCTTCAAATGTTAAACATATTCATTAGAAAATAGATTTTGGGGAAAAATATTATTTTGTTAAAATGAGTATTATTTTTTCTGCTAGGGTTTCCCATCATTTGATTGGAAAATTTGAATGATTGTGTATAATGTTTATTTTATATCATTTTTGTGAACTCATTTTCATGAAGGATGCCAATAATTATATTACATATGCATTCTGACAAGAAAACTCTACACCACTGGCATCTTGCATTGGTTAGGCATCAGATCCTTTTTGTCTGCGTTTAGAAGGAGGCACCAGACGAGCAGGTAATTCAGGTGGCAGGCCATGCCCTTCAAGTTTCACTTCAATCAAGTGGCTAGCCAGGGCAAATTCCTCATCATCCAACATGCCATCACGATCCACATCAGACAACTTCCATATGCGACCCAAAACAGAGTTGGGCAGCCGTGTGCTTACCATCCAATCTTTGGCTTTGGTGCCGCTCAGCTTGCCATCACTGGGTGCAAGGTTGTAAAAGATCTCATCATACTTGGGCTTATCCTTAGTCACAATCCAGTCTTCTTCCACCTCTCCATCCTCACCATCCTCTTCACCTTTCTCACCAAAGGGGTCACCCTCCACAAAGGGTCCTGCTCGGGTCCCCAAGAAAGCACCACCTTGGACTCCAGGTTGACCTCCTGCTTCCATTTCCTCCTGCCTGAGGAGAGGCATCAGCTTGGCAATGTCAGTGGCCAACAGCTCATCCAACATAGCCATCATGTTGGGTTTCAGGGACTTAAACTTGGTGAAGTCTTGACCTGCCAGAAGTTCCTAAAAATGCAACAAAAAGAATTTAATGTTTCACAAAGGAATGTGTCACACATAAGATTAATTAAGATTAATTAATACCCAGGTGGGGACCATTCAGCAGTAAGGCATAAAACCTATAAATTATGTCTGGATTTTTGTCTTTGTAAAGCTGCTTTGGGACAATGTCCATTGTTAAATGTGCTTTAGAAATAAAATTGAATTGAATTGAATTGGATTATAATGAGGCATTTTCAGTATTAACCTTGGATTCAATATCCATGATTTCCATTAACCTTTGGAACTCCTGCTTGCAGGACACTGCAGAAAAAATGGGGTTCACAAAAGTTTTTCTAGTTTTCTAAATAATTGCTTTCTCAAAGGGAACCTCTCTCTTTCATGGTATAAAATAGAACCATTAGGGATTTCTCCCAAAGAGGTAAAGAACAGGGTCTTCATCTAGGGTGAAAAGTTTTCAATAATCAAAATCAATATCAGGATCACTAATTATAGCAAATATATAGTATAGTAAAAAGTAGTATAAGTATTATACACATAACATCAATCCATACAGTGCAGAACTTGGAGAAGCTATTCAAAAATCCTTAAATACTATCCCAAGTTGAGAAAAAAAACCAACAAAACTCAAAAAAGTCTTATAGTGTCTCTGTGAAAGTTTTGGCTTGAACAGACCTGCATCTTGGCACAGTCAGGAAAATCTCCAGGGGATATATGATGTTGCAACTGGATCTTGCTGAAGATGACTGGCAGCTGGTAGATCAAATTCTTTTTCTTATTGTCCTTCCTGAACACAGGCATCTCTTGCTTCAGGTAACTAATTATGTGAGCATGAACCTGTAAAGTGCATGTGTATGTAAGTAGAATCCAGGAAGTAATTGCAGTGTACTTACTTACTATATATAGTACACAAAGTTTGAGGTGAAACAATGTTTCAGATGAAAGTATCAGCTGTGTAAGCAGAGTGCTTCTGAGACTGTAGTAAAAAATGGATATTCTAAATGTTTGATGATGTAATAGCTGTAGTAAAAAACATAACATTCATTCCTTGGGGAACCAGAGTCCCAAAATCCTTCGTTCTGATGGTGCGACGGTGCTTGACCAAACAATCAGCTAGTCTCCTTATGGTTTCTCTGATGTATGGCTGATTACATTTCTTACAGGAAATACAGAAATACAATAAACAACTCCTGCATTGATGCATGAGGACTGATGCCTAATGGGCCTGTTATTTTAGTGGCTGTGTTGACTGGAGAAACCAAAAAGAGACTAGATAATCATTTTGTTGAGCACCTTCACACCATTGGAATGAAGGATTTCCTTTCCATTAGCAAGACACTTCAACAGCAATGGACATAACATTAAATACATCTCCGTGTGCATTCCTAGTTGTTGTTATGGGAGCAATGTAGTGAGAAAACATAAAGAGAAGGAGCTCATCTACATTCTCAGTACTTTCTAATCCCAAGGAATGAATGTTATGTTTTGACTACAGCCATTAAATCATCATGCATATCGAATATCCACAGGTTTTACTACAGTCTCAGAAGCACTCTACATACACAGCTGATGAAGGGCTTTTGTCTGAAATGTTCTGTTTCACCTCAATCACCTCTACAATTATATATATAACACTTATACATACTGTATATATATTTAACATTAAAGCCATAACATTAAAACCACTGACAGGCAACATAAATAACATTGATTATCTTGTTATGCTAGTTGCATGTGTGTTTCCTACCTGGGGAAGAGATAGCACCTGAATACACTATGGAAAGAAGACAAACCAGTGGAGGCAGTGTGATGCACTGGGCAATGTTCTGCTGGGAAACCTTGGGTCCTGGGATTCATGCGAATGTTACTTTGACACATACCACCTACTTAAACATTGCTGCCCCCCCTTCATGGCAATGGTATTCTCAAATGGCATTGACCTCTTTCAGAAGAATAATAAACCCTGCCTCACTGCAAAAATTGTTAAGGAATGTTTTGAGAAAGAGCGGCACAGTGGTGCAGTCGGTAGCACTGTTGCCTTACAATAAGAAGGTCCCGGGTTCAATCCCCTGGTGGAGTGGTTTGGTTCCTTTCTGTATGGAGTCTGCATGTCCTGACTGTGTCTGCACGGGTTTCCTTCGGGCACTCCAGGTTCCTCCCACAGTCCAAAGACATGTATATTAGGTTAATTGATGTCTCTAAAGTGCCCCTAGTGTGTGAGTGTGGGTATGAGTGTGTGTCTGTGTCCTACAATGGATTGGCGCCCTGTCTAGGGTTGATCCTGCCTTGCGCGTATGTCACCGGCTAGACACCGGCTCTCCTGTGACCCTGGGGACAGGAATAAGCGGCCAAGATAATGAATGAATGAATGAATGAATGGTTTGAGAAAAGTGTTAAAGATGTTGACTTGGCCTCCAAATTCCCCAAATCTCAGTATGATTGAGCATCTGTGGGATGTGCTGGACAAATAATTCTGATCCATGGAGGCCCCGCCTTGCAACTTACAGGACGTGTTGCTAATATCTTGGTGCCAGATACCACAGCACACCTTGTGGAGTCTATGCCTCAACGGGTCAGAGCTGTTTTGGTGGCACAATATTAGGCAGGTGGTTTAACGTTATGGCTGATCATATGTTCAAAAAAGAACTTTGGGAGGTGGTATTCTTAAAGACAAGAACCTACATTTTATGTTATTATATTATATATTCTTGTGCATACACTCACTGAACAGTATGCTAATACTGGGTAGGTCCTCTCTTTGCTTTCAAAACAGCCACACTTCTTCATGGCATGGATTCCACAAGATGGTGTCTGGATTCTGGTCCATGTTGATTGCATCACACAATTATTGCAGATTTATCAGGTGCAATTCCATGGTACAATCTCTTGTTCTACCACATCACAAAGGTTTCAGTTGGATTCAGATTTGGTGACTGGGAATACCACTGAAAAGAAATTAATGTATTGTTCTGTTGAAACCAGTTTGAGACAACTTCTGCTTTGGGACATGGTGTATTATAATGCAGAAAGTAGCCATTAGAATATGGGTAAATTGTGACCATGAAGGGATGCACTTGGTCAGCAATAATACTCAAAATAAGCTGCGGCATTCAACTGATGATTAATTGCTATTAATGGGCTCGAAATGTGCCAAGAAAACATTCCTTAAACCATTACACCACCCGCACCAGCCTGGACTGTTGACACAAGGCAGGTTGGGTCCATGGATTCATGCTGTTTGCATTAAATTCCAAACCCTACCATCTGTGTGTCTCAGCCAAAATCAAGACTAATCAGAATAGGATCATTTTTTTCAGTCTTCAGCTGTCCAATTTTGGTACACCTGTTCCCACTACAGCCTCAGATTTCTGTTCTTGGCTGACAGAAGTGGAACTCGGTGAGGCCTTCTGTTGCTGTAGCCCGTCAGACTCAAGGTATGACATGTTGTGCTTTCTGACATGCTTTTCTGCTCAACCATGTTGTAGAGAATGATTGTCTGAGTTACTGTAGCCTTTCTGTCAGTTTAAAACAAGTCTGGCCATTCTCCATTGACCTCTCTCTTCAATAAGGCATTTCCATCCACAGAACTGCCATTCACTGGATGTTTTTTCTTTATTGCACAATTCTGAGTAAACTCTAGAGACTATTATGTGTGAAATACTATGTAGAAATACTCAAACCAGCTCCTCTGGCACCAACAATCATGCCATGGTCAAAATCACTGAGCTCACATTTTTTCCCCATTCTGATGGTTGATGTGAACATTAACTGAAGCTCTTGACCTGTATGTACATACTTTTTTCCATTGTGCTGCTGCCACATGATTGGCCTGTTAGATAAATTATGAATGTACATGTCTATAGGTTACTAATAAATTTCTCAGTGAGTGTATCTATTATTATACATATATTCTACAATCATCCAATCCAAGTGCAATGTTTGTGCTGAGTTTGTGATAGAGCATGTAAAGCTCATAAAAAGCTACATCCAGTGAAGAGCAGTTCTGTAGGCTGAAATATTTTGATGATGAGAGCAGTTAGAAGAGAATGGATAGCCTGATAGTTAAAGATTGGGAAGTCACCACCTGGCTTTGGCCTTTGGCCTAGCTACTGCCCAAATTCCACTTTCTTCTTGTGTTTGTACATACCATGCTGGCGTACACAGGCTGTACCCTACATTGGCCGACTTAGACCATCATGCATTGCATTAAGGTTAGCTGCTCGCTAATGTAATTTTTTACCCACTGAGAGTGCCTGGTAAGTGTTATACTCCTCAGACGTCTCGACGGCAGTGGCTCGTCTCTTCATCTGCCTTAGCAGCAGGATTTCAACAATTATTAAAATTCCTACCAGAAGAATCCATATCTGAGATATTTTGCTCAGTCTAATATTTAATTTAATATTTAATATTTCTGATGTTTAATTTACAATTACAAATATCCAGTGCATTGTTATGTAGCAGTGTAATATCCAACTAGTGTCCAAAATGTATCAACAGCTGTCTCCCCTTATCCCCAAGTGAGACTAGAAAGTGAGTGAGTGGACAAGTAAACGTTTTGAGTGCAGCCAGCATTTAGTTAAGTGGCAAAGTTACACTGCCTCATACTGGCCTGGCATACATACCACGGCGTTTTCACTCCCTTTTTGGGAATCCATTTGGACGAGGATGAGCTTTCAAAACATAGTCGTATGGACATAAAACATTTTGGAAACTCAAAGTAACAACATCATTTTCAAAACTTTCCATTGTCATGTAGATGTGGCCTCAGATTCCTGTTCTTGGCTGACAGGAGTTGAACCCGATGTGGTCTTCTGCTGTTGTAGCTCATCCTCCAGGGTTCACATGTTGTTCCTTCTGAGATGCTTTTCTTCTAACTACAACCATTGCCTTCCTGGCAGTACAACTCAGTCTGGCCATTCTCCTTTATGGCACTTCCTTCTGCAGAACTGCCACTCCCTGGATGTTTTGTTTTTCATACCATTCTGTGGGAACTCTAGGGACTTCAGTGCATGAACATCCCAGGAAATTTCTGACATACTCAAACTGGCACCAACAACTCTGCATCAGGCAAGTTAGAGACCACATTTTCCCAATGTCTGTTGTGAACATTAACTGAAGCTCTTGACCTGTATCTGCAAGGTTTTATGCACTGCAGTGCTGACACATGATTGGCAAATTGGATAATGCATGTATGAACAGGTGTTCCTAATAAAGTGACTAGTGAGTGAATATTCACTGGTGTTTCCAAATACTATATTGCATGTTCTAGATCTAAATCTTGATTTCTTTAAGAAATAGCACTGATGTAAATATTTAGTTATGAGTGATTGAGATGCTAAAAGAATGTTTAGTGCTTTTTGATTATTTTGGGGGATATTTTGTCAGAAGTCTGAGATATCAACCTAACTCAATTATCAGTGACAAAGTATTCAATACAAAATACCTCACCCTGACTAGACGGGCTCTCTTGACCAGATCATTGAGCTTGCGGAGGGCTGCATTTCGTGGAAGGTTCTGAATGTCAGCAAAAAGGTCTTCCTCTTCCAATTCAAACAGCTTCCGGTTGTCTGGGACCATGAGAGGTTCAGACCAGAATGAGCCGATATATACTCTCAGCACTTCAGGGGTTCCAAACACTTTCCCCAGGGACCACATGAGAGCACCATATACGCGCATCAGCTGCTGTGTCCCAACCATATCAGCCTTGTTAAGCACCACACGGAGTTTGTCCTCGTTGCCCTTCAAAGCACTTATGGCCTCTGAAAACTCATCAGAAATTTCCAGCTTATGGGCATCGAAAAGGAGAATAATTCGGTCCACTCGTTCAGCGAACCAGCGCAAGACAGCTGGGAAGTCATAGCCTGTAGAGAGGATGGACAAAATGACAAAATGTTTTTTCAACAATTTGCTAGTCATTCTGTAAACTTGCTTACAGTTTTAACCAAACTACTATACCTATATTTACTAGAATAAAAATGGAAGCTACAGCATATGAATTATCCTCTATCTGTCTACAGATACCCGTCTGTCAATCCTACATGATTGCCTTGCTTATGCATTCCTTGTTTCCCTCTCCCTGACTGTCACACCCTGTGTTTCATTCTCCCACTCAGTGTGTGAGATGTGATACAGCTGTTTCAGACAGAACATGTTTGAGATAAACCGGGCGTTAAGCTGAAGCTATTCCACGTATATTCTTCACATATATTCTGTCATATGTCTAATGGCTGTGATCATACATAAACTCTGTGATCATATGTTTAGGATGAGTAGAAAATGCACCAAGCAACAATAAAAAGCATCAGCAGAGATTCTGTTACAGCACATGCTCTTGGTTCAGCTTAGTTTTACCTTTCTCTTATTCAGTGTACTGCAGCAGCAGTATTAGGATTAGCAGAGTGCAGGGTGACTCATGGAAATGGGTGCAGTTACTTGAGGGTGGAGTTTCTTCCTTTTTCCCCATACCACTACCCCCTCACCTTTAGTGTGGGTCTCACCTCGGCTCACTCTCTGCTTAGCTCCGGACAGGATACCAGGGGTGTCAATGATACTGATGCTCTCCAGAACCTGGTTGGTCATCTGCGCACACTGGAATCTAAACAGCACATTGTCATTTATTCAACAATGGACCATGAAGTGAGAAGTCAAGCTCCAAATGTTTCCTGATACAGATGTTACTTTCTAAACTTTGCTTTTCATTACTTCAACTGCATAAAAATGAGCTATGCTTTAAACACAGAGTGATGAATAATAAAAAACAGTTGCCCTCTCGAGGACCTTGGAATGAATCAGTGCTTTGCAAAAGTTTCCAGTCGCCTTGTAGCATGGCTGTGTGAGGTGATCTAATGTATACTCTAGGCTGCACCCCTCCCAGGTTAGGCCATTGTGTGGAAATGGTGCACTAAAAGCAAGGGGCTTCCTGATGGAAAATGATCAGTGCTGCCAGAATTAAACAATGTAGCCTACTAATGAGATCGGATGCTTAGAACAACACAGCCACTTCCTCCTGTAAATGGATTTATCAAGCTGATTCCCACGGCAGGAAATTGAAGAAGTGACATTCTCGAAACATGCTAAAAACACATGGAAATTAGTAAAACCCTGATTTGCAGGGTGATTACTTTCAGGACATAATCTAAGTACAAGAGAAATATCAGAAACTACAATGTTTGAGCAGAAGACTAATTACCTACTCAAGTCTCCTTTATGTTAGACTTATTTCTGATATTTCTTTATGCATAGTCTCATTCAGACATAAATATTTGTCTAATTTGTCCTGCTCCATAGAGACCCAATTAAATATTATAGATTGTAGCTTCTGTTATAGTGCACTAGTTTTCACACTACCTCTTGGGATATCCCACCCTTTCTCTATGCTTCTACAAATAAGGCAAGTCCCTCCTACCTCAGAAATTTGGCACAGGCCCTTAAAATTCCATGGAGCAAAAATTATTTTCTCTTACCTCTTGCTCCTTACTCTGCCTAGCTCTTGAAGGAGGATTGATCAGCTGACACATTCTCTCTCACAGCTTCTCATATTTAAGGAACAACATGTTTGTGTATGCACAGTGATTCATTAACCTGTTCAGGAAAGTGTTTCCGAAGGGGTTCAGTTTACGGAAGGGCTTGTTGGGGTCCACTATGAGAGCATTTCCAGGGATTATTCCCTCCATGTCACCATGCATAATGGCGGTGAAGCAGTCTGTAGTAGGCTCTGGACCCACACGGCTTCCAGGCACCTCTTGTTCCAGAAGGTACCTGGGAATAGAGATCAGCTGGTTTTCCTTTATGTCAGGCAGCGTTCTATTTTTCTGTTGAGACGACACAACCTAGATTTGCTGTGATTTTTATCTTTTCAAACTATGAATAATGAATATTCTTACTTGATGAAAGTAGTCTTTCCTGTGGAGTACTGACCAACCACTAGCACCATGGGTTTGTTGTCAAAGTCAGCATCCTCCAGACTTGGAGAGTGGAAGTCATGAAAAGCGTAGTACTCCTCAATAGGCAAAAGCTTCTTACGATACAGTGACTTTAGCCCCTCCGTGACTGTCCTGATCACTTCAGGGGTCTTCTTGACGTTCTTCCGTCCCCAGCGAGACATAATGTGGAGACTATGGGTCTTAACACTGCTTTTGCTTCACTGACTTAATTTAAGGGTCTGTTTTGAACTCTGTGTGTTTATGTTTCCTTTGGCTCTACAGGCTATTCTCCTTTTTCCTGTCTTTACACAAGGTGGTAGCGTAGGTCTGCGTCCTAAATTTAGTAAACAAAAAATAAAAAAAAAAGAAAGAAAGAGGATGACTTTAATAGTCTCCTATTGCAAATTGTGCACTAGGACCTTATAACCTCAGTTCTCTCTTTAATAGCAATATATCCTCTCATTCTTAAGTATTAACTAAGTATTAGCAGAAGAAGAATCTGTCATGTTAAATACACTGAGGTGGGTGTTTTTTTCTTTAGAAGGTAGGCTAAACTCCACTGATAAAAACTTTTTCTTTTGTATATTGTGTATTCGTTTTACTCCACCGAGAATGCTGAGTACATGGCCTGTGTCTGGAAAATGTTGGCATTCACTCTGGAAACACTCACACACACACACACACACACACACACACACACACCCCTTCATCCACATCACATACATAGCTCATTTCTATATATCGAAAAGAGATTCTTCCAATAGAGCTTAATTCAGTGATCAGAAGACACACATTCACATTTGAGGCCTGTTGTTTCATTTTTGAAAAACTGACAAAGAAAAAGAAATACCACTGTTGTGTAAAACAGGGTCATGGTTCGAAAAACAAATCCTAACAGTGCTGTCTTAGACTAAATTACTCAACACATATCTACAGTTGTATTGGCCCCATTTTTAGACTAGAGGACTACATTCCTGCAAAACTTGCTTTGAGAGTTTGATATCGTCATTTTGGCTGGGTAACCAAAACAAAACTAAGGACCACAGATAATTTGAGTTTTCTTTTTCCAGAAGCCACAACAAAATGCTTAAGCGAATACAATTAAGCACAGAGTTCAGTAACTTGGTCAAAAATCATTTCCAGTCATAGCCATGGGAAGAAGCAAGCTTTTGAACTAGAACATCGAACAATTCACAGAGGATATGGAAAATTCCTTGTTGCAGTCATGTTGATAGAAGCACTGACTGACATGTATTTTACTTTAGCCAGTGTAGATCCACAGAACGTGTTTAAGAATCATAAATGCCAATGTCGTCATGCCTATTTAGACACAATATAAGGACCGCTTCCTGATTCATGTTAAATCTTAAATCATCTGGCTTACTGCATACTACCTGTGATTATCAGTTTTTTTTAGCAGTTATAAAGCATCTCATGATTATCATGAACTGCAGTTCAGAGAAGAAACAGTAATTTGGTATATTTACTATAAATATTACTCTTCTGAAATTTACTTAAGACATCTATGAAGAACATGGAACAGTAAAGTATTACAGGAGAAAGTGATATAAATATGAAGTGATAAGGGAATAAAATTTAATGGAATTATTATTGTAGCAAAATATAATCAGCTTTGAATATTCTTACCTGTTATGCTGCTGTAAACCAAAAATATAAAAACATAACAATGCTCTGGTTACTTGCTGATACTTAACACTTCACCCCAGAAACTGTTTTCCTGTTTTATTTTAAGGATTGAATGTTTTAAGAAATAAAATCGCCTTCTACAAACAAGCTCTTGACGTGTCTTCGCTATGCACGCAACACTGAAATGTCTTAGTTGGGTCTCCTCCCCTCCCTTTCTTCCACCCTTTTTCTCCTCTTGTTTCCCACCACTACACTCTCCGAGGCTCAGACTGGATACCTCATTGTTTTAGGGTTTAGTTTAGAAAAGGGTGGGAACACATAGGTGAGAGAAGCAGGGAAAACACCAGTTGTGTGGCACAAAGGAGGAGTCAAAATATTCAGATCATGATTTAGTGCTGCTTTCTCTGCTAAACGCAACACTATTCTGTAAAAAGGCCAACAGACAGTTTTTGCAAGTTGTGCACAGTTTAAACAAAGCTGATATTATCAGTCAAGAGCAGCACTTGAGTCTTTAAAGTTTAACTGTAAATGTTGATCATTTTTCTTTGGCCCAGCCCTTCACAACCCATGACACTAGTTAGAGCTTAATTTGGCAAAAAGTTGCCACCTTGTGGACAAAAACAAGTTGAAAAATACACAAATAAATGTAGTTGCTTCTCCTAAGTAACCGTGTACATTTGGAAACATCAATGACAAACAGACAAATGCATAATTCTTTCATAAAAGAATCAAAGTTTAATTTACAGTTTTACTAAATGTACAGTTTCCTTTTTTAAAAAGTGTCATTATACACAATAAATACAATACAAAATTAATTTGTAGTACTATACTTCAAATTCTTACAGTTCTATTTTTTTTTCTTTAGTTTTCTTTTCCTCATAATTAAGCTGTGTTTGCATTTGAATTGTCCAGAGCATTTTGAGGGAGACTACATTATGTGTACATAAAATATATAAATAAATTAGGAGGGTGTCTTTACAGTCTTTGTCAGTGATAGAGTAACAGTTGGACAGAATCATAACAGTGGGGCTGCTTCTCTGCTTAATGATGCTGATGGACACAGTGGATATGGCTCCCAGGACTGAGAACCATGAAAATAACTGGTTTCAAACATGGATGATTATACCTGTGTAATCTTGGAGATATCACCTGCTTGCTGTGTCTGTACCCAGCACTAATCGAACCTGATTCAGCTAATCATACTCTACAGGAGCAGTGGAAGGTCAGAACCAGGTAAAAAAAAACAAAAAAACTCTTCCACAGGGTGGATTTGGGAGAGTTGGGTAGCAACGGTTTTGCCCTCCAGCACATTACTGAAGTTTCAAAAACTGTAGAGGCAAGTTTGCATACAAACCAAAAAAGGCACTCCAAGACTACAGGTATACTCTGTAAACATGATCCAGATTATGCTATATAATTTAAGGTCAAAAGCTCTGTTAGAAACCTGTTTGTTTTATGAATGGGCCTTGTTCAATCCCAGCACTCGCATCAACATTTTGCTAAAACCTACATGAAGAATGATTCTGAAAGGTTTCTGAGTTTCTGTGTTTCTTATTTTGTGCTAATGAGGGATAACTAAATCTTAACAAGTGGACAAAGACCTGATTTTAAATTCAAAGAACAATATTAAAGAATAACATCAAACCATAAAGGCATAATTCTACAGTTGTAATTGTAATTATTCAAGGGCCATAGACAAATTAAATGGACAGATAAAAAAAAAACCTTCATGTTTTGTTATTACTAATGAAGAGTTCATGGAAGAATTGAAGCGAGTCCTGTTAACAATGAACGTAAGAACTGTCCTGAAACTTCCCACAAAAGAACACAAAGAAACCCCAAAAATGAGCATGGCATGTCAAAGTGCATTTCATGCTTTTGAAAGTACACCTAAGGGCCTTACATTACACCTAGAGAATATTATTATTCAGTAGCCATCCGTAGACAAGCAAGGCAAACACAGCTAAACCAGAGTAGAGTGATTTTCCTGCTTTGGACTCTCTCATGCCTTTCAGTCTTTCAGAATCACTTGGGAAAAAAAGGGGTTATCTGCTGTGTGTCTGTGACACCAGATTTCCATTCTGTCCTCGGCCCCCTAACTGTGGGTGCTGTGAAATTGAGGATGAAGATGGAGAGGAAGAGGAAGTGACAGTGTGTCTATATGATGATGATGTTGAAGATGCTGTGCCCTGATGATGGTGGGTTTGGTGCTGGTTGGTTAAGTTTCCAGCATAGACTCTGTCCACAGCTCCACGGGTCGGTGGGCCCTGCTGCAGATTCAGTATGCTATCTATAGCACACTGCAGATGTTCGTTGAGCGAGTTGTCCAGTGGGGGACTACCGCTCGAGAAGCTGGCATTGTCCATGTCTGGGGAATCAGATTTAGATCGTTTTGCAGGAAGTGAGGTGTCTCTCGCCCAGGATGTTTCGCCAAGGGCTGGAGGGCCTGGTGCATGCTGGTCCATCCGAAATGTGCCCACTGCCCACTCGCGATTTTTACTCATCTGCCCCATAACCTTCCTCATGTGGTCCCCGGTATTACCATCCTCCTCGTCCACTTTATCAGAGGATTGCTGCTGTTGCTGATAGGCATTTTTAATTCCATGGTAGAATTCATGCTCTACAGATGCCAGGCCCTCTGACCCTGGGTCAGTGTGGCTGTGAAGGGGCTTACAGACCCCTTGCTGCTCCAATTTCACACTGGCAATAACTGTCCTCTCCACTGGAGGAGAAGATGCAGGTGCTGCTGGTAGAGTAGGTCCTATGTCGCCCCCTCCTGGCACTCCTGGTCGATGATGAGGGCTGACATTTTTGCGGTACGTCTTGCGTAGTGGGAGCCGGCAGGTGGTCAGCTGAGGTGCTGAAGTGGAGGTAGGGTTCAGTTTGGCCCCAGACACCTCATAATGCTCTAGAGTGCCATTCACTTGGGCTGAAGAGGTACAGGAAGATAAGGACGTGGACAATGATTTCCAGCCATGAGAGACTGAAGGAGGGGGGGCAGTCGAGGAAGTTCCCGACCCGGCATGTATGGCTGCTGCGCTGAAAGTGATAGAGGATGTGGAATTACTGGGTGGTGGTGAAGTCCTTTGAACTATGGACAGTTGTGTTACCTGTGGTCTTGTTTTAGCGGGTGGCTCAGGGACTTGGGGTAGTGAAGTGTGCTGTGGCTGTAAATGAACCGGGTCTAACGCAGTGTTATGAACTACTTTGCTGAACCCTGCCTCTTGCTTAATCTTCAACTTCAAGCCAATTCTCTGACGTGCCTCGTAGGTCTTGATGGGAGGCTTGCTAGTCCGCTGAGGAAGTGCATCATCATCGTCATCATCTGCAGAATGCGTAGAGGATGAGGTCGGGCCAGAACAATGCTCGGAGCTCAGCCCTGTTGTTTTTGCACAAGGCTGTACCACTGATGCAGGCATGGGGGTGCAGCTAGTAGACCACGATACCAGTGCTCCCCCTCCTCCTTGTTTTATCACGAGTTTGGTAGGGGGAAAGGGAACAGGAACAGGATTAGCAGTGGCAGCAACAGTCACTGAGGTAGAAGCAGGAACTGGGGTGCCAGCTGCATGGGCCGTTGTTACAGCAGATTTAACGGGGCTCTGTTCCACTGATGGAGGCTCAGTTTTAATAGAGCTCAGTTCCACTGCTGCAGGCCTCACACCACTGTCTGCAAGCCTGTTTACCATACACGAGCTGGCCACAAACTCCTCTGTAGAGAAATAGTGAGAACTTTAAATAAATAACACACTGGTTTTGCATCTAAGGCTTAAATGTAAAACTTGATCATGACAAAATTCCTTATGTTGCACTACATCCTGTTACAGCAGGAATGTCCACCAGTCACTGAATCTTAAAATTTAGGCTGTGGTCAATTCTGAAGTGATCATTACACTTTCCACAGTAAGAACTCCGAAGTTTTCCTGTTTTTGACATAAAAGAAATAGCACTGAACACTTTTGCCAGTTTCAATTAATGGCTTTCAAAAATCCCACCATAAAACCTACATCACAGAGCTTACATGAAGCATCACTAATTGTGGCTGTGTTGATCCCTGTAATAACAATTTACTGTGAAAACAAAGTGTAATAAGTATGCTTCGTATTTTAATTTGACCTGTATTTAAAAGTAATTTTTCTCACGACTTATGTCCAGCTCCCTTTCCACTTGAAAATGGAAATTAAATTTGACTTTACCTGGCTTCTCCTTGGCCAGTATCCTGTCTTGGTTCAGGGCCATCTTCTCCTCCTGGATAAACATCCTATCAATCATCACCATCTCTGCAGAAGGACCCAGCCTCTGCTCAGAACAATACAAGACGCACCAACACAAGGTCAAGGACAAGCGAAGTTATGGGTGGGATGGTAGAGTAATAAGGCCTGTGTGTGCTCATACCCTTGATTCTTCAAACAGCAGGTGACGATACTTGTCCAGCATAGCTTGTGTGCGCTTCAGAAGTTGGCTGGAGACATTTTCAAACTCATCATCCACTGTGCAGAGAGCCAAAAAATGGATGTGTTACATAATCCGTAGTGAAAACACTAAAGTGCACAAATACACTTCAAACTGTTACAACGATAAAATACTTAAGGTATAATTAAGCAGATAATTCATATGCTCAGTCATAACCAGGATTAGGTGCTTTACCCTTGCGGTAGTCTTCAGGTGAGGGAGCCATGCCCTGATACACATGGTAGGGTAACAGCCGGCAGAGTGTGTCCTCAAAAGAGTTGAACGGTGAGCTGTAGTCTGGATGCAGTACAGAAGCCTGAAGCTTTCTCAGCTGTTCTAATATCCTACACACACACAGACACACACACACACACCTTTAGTACATAGTCTAGACAAACCTATGACCTTATTGTTCCTTATGTGGACAAACATCTGTGGTAGAAACACTGGATTATATTACTGGATCAAATCTGGCTTTCTGATCCGATGTTAAAAAATGGATCGTGCATGTCTAGTTCAATACTTGTATAAAACTGCACAGCCACACAAATGGTACATACCGTGTTTCGTTGCTTGGCTCCACAATTAAAGGCCTTTTTAAAGCTGAAGTCTGTGGAAAGTAATGGAAAATGTAAAACATGCAGCACATTATTAATAAATGTATCCACATGCCACAACAGTGTACTGAGGTATATCAGTGTAAGCAATATGCATACGCAACCCCTGCCTGGGTTTGGACAGGAGCTGAAGGCTGCAGGGTAGGCATCTGGGAAAGTCCACTGTTCAGAACTTGTATCTGTAACCCTGGTTTACCCAATGACAGCCCTCCTACTGCACTTATGACACCAGGCTTTGCCTGTAGATAATACAATATTGGGTTAAATATGATCATTTTTTACATAAAAAAAGTTTCAATATACATTGAATAAAACCAGCTGTATAGGTTGCTAGTGATTCAGACCTGAACAGACTGAGTTAGACTTAGAGGGGTTTTTCCTTGATTTCCTTGAACTGTTACTCCACTTGGTCCTGAAGTTCCAGGAAATATCTGGGTGTCATTTGAACCTAGAGTATAGACACGAATAAAATACAGTATGGGTAACTATAAAAAAAGAGAACTCTATGAGCAATGTTAAATAACTGTATGAAGTACCAAGAGAAGAGGGTTCACCTGCAACTGAGGACTTGATGAATACAGACTTCTGTTGCAACAGAGTCGTGACAGATGCACTGACTGTGCTGCTGGCAGAAGAGTTTACCAGTTGGGCTGCAGGCTGGTCAGGCAGTTTGTTAAAATGACTGGCCTGAGGCTGAGTCTGAAGTTGTTGTGGTTGTTTTGCCTGGAGTAGGATGTTTTGTTGAACCTGAATAAACACAGAAAAAGAATAGTTAAAGCAAGGGCTTTTGATTGTATTACATTTCTAGAAAACCAAACAATTCCTTCAGGCACCCTTGAGGAACCCACTTCCCCCTACGAGTGTAGCTGTCATACATAAACTTCAAGATGCTTTTGGTGACATTTCCTTTGTCTGCATTAATGTTTCACAAAAGCTTGCCTGATTGAGCTTTTCTAGTAGCTGCTTCCGTTGTGGTGAAGGCTGGGTGATGGATGACATTGTCTGTAGTTGTGCATTAATCAGCTGTAAGTGGTGCTGCTGTTCGGCACTCAGGCCTGGCATCTGCTGTTTCAACACTGCCCCAGCTGTGGCACACACTGCAGGTGACACGAAATGGAACTGTGGTGAAGGAGCCTGGGGAGGCTTCGGGGAGCAGGAGGAGGTGGGCAGCTGTTCCTGCTGGAGGACCACCGGCTGAGGTAGAACCTGCGGAATCTGCACTTGAATCGGCTGAGGCTGTGTCTGCTGCTGTGGAACTTGGGTAACTGGCTGAGATGGTTGTGGAGAACCTCCTATCGAATTGTGTATTATAAAGAGTGGAGGTATAGAGGAAGGTGTGCATGCCCGAGAAGGTGCCTGGGACTGAGATGGTGGCTGTGCCTGAGGCTGAGAGGGAGGTAGGGACTGTGGAGGGTGAGGGGACTGGATCTGAATTAGGGGAGAAGCCTGGGATGGCTGCGGGCTGTCTGACAGAGTCTGCGTCACACTGTGAGTAGCTACAGACTGAGAAGGTGAGGCGCTTTGGATCTTTAAAGCTTGCTGTTGATGTGCTGCTGATGAAACCTGGAGGTTAAGAAATAAGAGGGAAAACAGATATTAACAAAATATTTTGTACTTGAAAGAGACTCAAACTTGTATCTAAATCGAAAATTCATATCCAGAATCATGGGAGTAATATACAAGCAGCATAGTAGGATAGCAAAGAGCCATAAGAAAGATTTGTTTTGAATTATAGCAATGAAATGATAAATTCCTCTTATTCTTTGCAGAGACCATACGAAATGTGCAACATACATTTCTAACAGGCCATTTACTGTTTACTATAATTAACCTGGTAAGAGAAATATAGAGAAAAGTGACAAATTAAAGGAAAAAATGTCATTCTGTTATTCCATGGGGGCATTTATTTATTAATTTTGCTGGCAAGGTCTGAGTCCCCTTACAGTGCAAAGCCACAGCAAAACAGTACAAAGCTCTTGTAACTTGGACGGCGACAGGTGACGGCACGGGGATACGGCGACGGGGGGTGGCTGCTGGTGTACGGGGGTACGGCGACAGGTGATGTCAAATATAGTAAAATCCATAATAGTAAAAATACCAAAATTAACCAAAATTAAAGCAATACTGAAAAGTGGCCACCCTATATACAACCAGCTTTGTTCACTCACACTGTTTTTCAGTGT
>JAOVVH010000039.1:9955250-9967420 GCA_028566435.1 Scorpiodoras heckelii
GCCCTACACCATACTAATAAATTATTGTGGTCTAAAACCAGGTGTTTCAGTTTCATTGTCTAACCCCTGTATGTATGTCCACAACATATAGCCCTTTATATTAAGATGGTTATGGTTTAAAAAAAACAAAAAACTTTCCAGCACTAAGCATACCTACACAAAGCTATGTTAAAAGCAACACTTTATAATAATAAAGCAGTAATAACAGGTGATGTTGTCTGATGGTATGACGTCAAATACAACTAAAACCAAATGTCTTGTGCAGACTGTATGCTTCACAAGCGTTCAAAAACAAATGACTTTTATACACAGAAACAACAACTACACACGGTGTAAATAAACTGACTCAGCCTAGCAAAGTAATTTACTGAATCTGGGGCTGAGTGACTGCAGCAACCTGTTTCAGTCCCAGCCACTTATGAGATCTTTAAACACAATCGATCAAAACTACAAAAAGAAGATGAGGTAGGCGGGGACCCGAGCTCGCTAGTTCAAGAATAACCTGCAGACAGCAGCCTATCAGACCGGTTATGTTCAACGTAGACCACAGTTGTGAGCCCTTTCGTGTATAAAAGAGCATCCCACATAGAGGAAAGAGCAAAGGAGTACATGAATGGAGACTCTGGACCTCTAGGATACGGCGGTTGTACTTAGCTTTGCACAACTCTGAACACAACTTGTCCAAAATACCTACTGGTGCGATCCAATTCCTTCCGTTTTTAGTCATTTAAAAGGTCTTGTTATTCTCTTCGATCGTGTTTTTCCACCCCTGCTACCAAGCCACACAGATCGTTTTCTGTAATTTCACTTAGCTGAACCTAGCTAGCTGACTAGCAGTAAATTTGCGTTAACTGCTTTAGGCGCAGTACAAATAAACCCTACAATAACTGAATATCAGTACAAGGAAGATGTTCTACACCGCCCTTTCACAAAAACAAGGACCATGACCCATGGAGATCGTGTGTCTAACGAGCAGTAGAAGCAACTGCGTAGCCTAGTACCTTTATCCTTGCTAAATATGAGTTTATGTTGGAATAGTCTTGGACCAGAGGGTATGCTTGGGAATTCGTTGCAAAATTAATCTATTCGCCGACTCATGCAGGAATTCGGCTCTATGTACATGGTAGAGGTGAAGTTTGTGACTCACGTGCAAACTGCAAACGTTGCAGCTTTACAGTAGTTATTCAGATTTATAGAGAAATTACTATATTGTAACAAACTCACCCGAGATGATAGAGGTACAGGCAGCGCGGGGTCTCCAGAACAGCCCTGCACGGGCTCCGCCTCAGGACCCAATCACAGAGCCCAGAAACAGGAAAAGGCGCCCAGCGCGTTTGCCTGATTGATAAACTTATAAGTAACTATAGCAATGATGAATCAATATTTTATGTCGACGATTTAACGCTTTACAGGTTTTTCCAAAACGGTAGTTCATGCAGGTTATATAACTGAGCAATTAGGATATGACTGTGTCGTCGTGCATTCAGAAATTACGTATATATCAGCGTTGATAAACGTGTAATTTAATTTAAGAACTAACTAGTTAGCTAGCGATTATACACGATTTTTATACATTACTCATACCACAGTTGTTTGTCACAGATGTTTATTTTTAATGTCTCTGTCTGATACGGTCTCATTATAAATAAATAGAATAAAACAAAGTTTTTAAACAATGCCTGAACTGTAGAAGAAAAGCCAACATATTCTGAAGCTTTGAACGACTAGGTGTGTACATAAAGTCAAAGACATGCACTCAAAAGCTTCACCTAATTGGTGTCTTTAAATTTTTATTTTGTTGACTAGACCAAGACTGGCTGTCTGTCTGCTCTCTGACATAGTTTTCGTCAAAGGGTTGGTTTTATTCCCCAGCTGGGTGAGCAGGGTCCTTTGTGTGGAGTTTCCATGTCCTACATGTGTCATGGGTTTTTTCAGGGTGTTCCAGTTTGCTCCCACAGGCAATAATCTGAGATTACTGGAGACAAAATCACCCATAGGTTTGTCTGCCCCTCGATGGATTGGTGACTTGTCCAGAGTGTTTCCCTGCCTTTTCACCCAGTGAGCACTGGGATAGGGTCTGGCACCCCCCACAGCCCAATAGCAGGATGAGTGTCTTTGATAATGAATGACAAAAATAGTTACATGACTATACTAAAAAAAAATTACTAAATAACTTTTTTAAGGCGTATAATGGATAGGGTGGTCTTTTTCATCTTTGGTTTACTGTAGCACCACCTACTACACATCCAGATTTTGCCTGGGGTATGGATCATAATACCAGAATATCAGCAAGGGCCTACTTAATCTTCTAACTTTGCAAAATTATCTACAGTATAATGTTAACAGTTTGATCACGGGGTTTGTGTTCCTCTGAAATATTTTATGACTTGTGATTACATGAACTCAAACCAGTTAGCTAGCTAATTAATCACAAAAAAGATTAGATGCCCTATTTAGATCGAGGAATGGACTCCACAAAACCTCTGAAGGTGTGCTGTAGTATCTGGTACCAAGATATTAGCAACAGATCCTTTAAGTCTTGTAAGTTGCAAGGTGCGGCCTCCATGGCTCAGACGTGTTTGTCCAGCACATCCCACAGATGCTCGGGAAGTTGGTCAAAAGTCAACACCTTGAACTATTTGTCATGTTGCTAAATCCATTTCTGAACAATTTTTGCTGTGTGGCAGGGCACATTATCCTGCTGAAAAAGACCACTGCCATTAGGGAATATCGTTGCCATGAAGGGGCTTACTTGTTCAGCAACAATGTTCAGGTATTTGGTATGTGTCAAAGAGGCATCCACATGAATGCCCAGAGACCATGTTTTCAAGCAGAACATTGGCCAGGACGTCACCCTGCCTCCAGGAGCTTGCCTTCTTCCTATAGTGCATCCTGGTGCCATCTCTTTCCAGGTAAGCAACCAAAATGCAACCAGCCATCCACATGAAAAAAGAAAGCGTGATTCATCAGACCAGGCCACCTTTTTCCATTGCTCCATTTGCAGCTACGATTGGTGTGTGTATATAGACCAAATTATTGTAAATTAGAAGTGAAGTGAAGTGAAGTATTGAGTAGGCAAATTTATATGAGTTGGGGCAAAGTAACTAACAAGAAATTACACTTTGGCTCTTATTTTGTAAGAGAAGCTCATTTGTGTAAGCAAATATGAACAGCTCCCCCCAGTGGCAAATTTGAATGAGATTACATCAGATTGTACGGCATCCATACCCAAATCTAAAATTCAATTTTATGACAATAGCGCCGTGTTATCCCTGACAAATGCCTACTGAAAACAGCCTATGCCGGCATCAGGTCATCATCCAAAGTCCAATTAAAGATTATCATAATGACACACCATAGCAAATTTAACCTTGGTTGGACTTCCAGTTCCTGACAAAAAATTATTTGACTTTAGCTCTGCCCCCTATAAATGGCGACACCCAAAATGTGGCCAGTGACCTCAGAATCTTGTCCTGTAGTTCATGTGGATGCACACAAGCATTCATGAGTTCCACCTCTTTAGATCTGATCAACATGTGCTGGCCATATTATTTGCAAATATCAACATGTTTTGGATAATTATTAAGTTTCTCCTTCTCCTGAATAGTTTGGAATCAGGTTTGTGAAGATTGGTGAAAAGCCTAGTTAGCAAAAGTAGGATTTGCATATTATACACATTAGCAAACAAATCCATCATTGCAGAACATTAGTGGGGAATTTAAAAAAAGAACTAGAGAGTTGCATTTCCTGCAGAAAATGCGAGTGTGATTGCAGCGAAGCAGTGGTAGACTCTGTTAATTGTACATTAGAAGATTGTGTGTAAGCATATAATGAGGGCGTGTCAACATCTGATCAGACTGGTGAGTGTGTACACATATAATGAGGGGGTGCCAATACATTTGATCAGACAGGTGTGTGTGTGTGTATATACGCATATAATGAGGGGGTGCCAATATATTTGGCCAGACAGGTGTGTGTGTGTAAACATATAATGAGGGAGTGCCAATACATCTGATCACACCGGTGTGTGTGTGTGTGGATGTGTGTGTGTAAGCATATAATGAGGGAGTGCCAATACATCTGATCAGACCGGTGTTTGTGTGTAAGCATATAATGTGGGGATGCCAAAACATTTGATCAGACAGGTGTGTGTGTGTAAGCATATAATGAGGGAGTGCCAATACATCTGATCAGACCGGTGTGTGTGTGTCTGTGTATAAGCATATAATGAGGGGGTGCCAATACATTTGATCAGACAGACAGACAGACAGATAGATACATAGATAGATAGATAGATAGATAGATAGATAGATAGATAGATAGATAGGTAGTGGGGGTGCCAATTCATTTAATCAGACAGGTGAGTGTGTATGTGTGTGTGTGTATGCATATAATGAGGGAGTGCCAATACATCTGATTAGATCGGTGTGTCTGTGTGTATGTGCATAATCATATAATGAGGGGGTGCCAATACATTTGATTAGACAGACGGACAGACAGACAGACAGACAGACAGATAGATAGATAGGTAGTGGAGGTGCCAGACTCATCATATTGTGTATGAAAGCTTCTGCCCCTCCCCTGTGTGTGCAGCGTATGTGTGTATCTGTGAGAGACCCAGAGGCCTGGTCACTACAGACATCGTCTACATGTTATAAAAGCCAGTTTTGCACCCTCGAAACAAATGCTCATAACTCTGCTGATGATGCTGGTGAAAAATGGTGTGGATTGACAAGAAATTGTCTGAGTTATGACAGTTCAAAAACAAATAAAAAATCAGGAAAGCCAAGTCAAAATTAACATTGGAGTGAATGGACAGTTTTCGGTGCATAGTGCCGGACAGAAGCTCATAACTGAAGAACAAATTTGTCAAACAATGAGATATTTTGAGGGTTCAGCGAGGGGAAATATCTCTACATTTTAAAATGAACTTCTAGGTGAAAGTTTAAGGATTTTACAGCAATTTGTTCAGAGAAAATCAGATTTACGCAGAAACGACAGTCAATGTTGAACATTACAGAAAATGTCATGAATCTCACCCTTCAAACAAACTCCAATAACTCTGTGAATTTTTAATCTATCATAAAACCAAATAAACCGTGAAAGAGAGAACATCTTGCTGATCGTTGTGATCTAAAATATTTGTGGATTGACAATAAAACCATAAAAGACTGATTTATGATGAGTTAAACAGACATGAAAAATTAGGAATGGCCTAATCAGATTTTTCCAAATTTACCATGGAAGTGAATGGGGCCTTTTCAGATGCCTACTGCCGAACAAATACTCATATCTCTGGAAAACTTATGAATTAAAGAGAAACTTCAAAGAGGGGAAGTATCTCTACGTTTTAAAATTTAAATGGAGTTTCTAGGTGAAAGAATGAGGATTTTACAGGAGTTTGTTCAGAGAAAATCAGATATTCTCTGTGCGATGACATCACGCACTCTAGGCTGAGACCACTGAAATGAATGGAGAGAGAGAGAAAAGAGTGATAGAAAGAGAAGGATGAGTGTGAGATGTCTGTAATTTCACACGACGGGTCAGGGTTGCCCCGGGTCCGACCATGCAAAAGCGCATTCTAAGCGGATTGGAGTGTTTTTCTCTGAAAAACGAGTGCAGCGGATGAACGGATGAACATTTCTGCAAGCCTTATACAAGCGATCGATTCCCAATCGAAGCCGATCGTTTGGGAGTTCATCCCGTGTCGATATCTGAAAGCTGCATGAAACGATTCACAGACAAATTTCGGTAAGAATAATAAAGATAATAATAATAATAATAATAATAATAATAATAATAATAATAATACTTTCGAATAACAATAGTGTGATTGCCTACTGCAATTATACTAATTAAGTGTACAACTTATGTTTCTCAAGATATAGGACATATCATAAATGATTGTGTTATAGCTCCACTAGCAGACCAATGCTGGACCCTTGACTTCCCTGAGTAGCAATTCTGCACCATATGGCAATTTTTTTTTTCCACAAAGTATTTCTAGGAGTTAGCGTTTGTGCTTATCAAAGCATCAGAAGAAGAATTAAAAGAAGAAGAAGTGTCTTCTTTAACAAAAACAATTTAAACAAAAACCTTAACAATTCCAAGAGGTTACAAGCACTTCCAGCTTGGACCCCTAAATATAGGCACAAGCAGTAATCTGAGGGGCCCAAGCACCATGCACTAGTACTCACCAAGTTGCATAGAACACTAAAGCAAACACAGTTGAACATACTATTAAACAGTGACATTAGCTTAAATGTTAAAACTGTAAAGTATGTGTTGCACTTTGATTGGCTGATGGCCACTATGTTTATGAAGTAACTTAGTAAACAGTAGAAGTCCATTCATGGGTTACCAGAACACTACCGTTGGTACAACAGAGTTCCAAACACTATGTGCTCGGTCCCGTAATAAGGAAAATCCTAAAATATACAACAGAGTTACAAGCACTCCACAAAAAAGAGCAATAAAGACATTGTATATGAGCATTAAACATGAAAAAATTCACTCTAATACACAAAATGAATAGCACACCACAGTGCTCCCAGTGGTTCCCTAGCTCATGATTGCTGGATGTAAATTCTGTCAAATGGCAGGTGATTGAAACCTGATTGGCCAATCATCACTTACATGCTGTATACCAAATAGTACTCAGATTTTTTAAAACAATCCTAACTCCATCCACTAGGGATCACCATTCCCGAACTATACAAGCATAGTTAGAATTTAGTCCTAAAAATATCTTGCACGTTTCCAACAAATCCATCAAATCCATCCTGAGTTACAGCTGTTTGAGTAAACCAAGCTCCACACTGTGAGGACTGATTGGCCTCTGGATATTATTTTCAATTCTCAGCATCATTCAGAGAAGGAAAAGTAGAAAAACTGTAACTAAAAATGGTTCAAATCACTTCATACTTAGCATCCCTAATTAATAGTAATGATTTTTGTAAAGATCAATAAAAATGTGCTTGAATTTTAAGAAAATATAGCAATTTACAGGAAGTTGTTAATAATGCTGGAGTCATATGGTTTTTTTTGTTTTGTTTGTTAGGATTTTGTTGTTAATTAAACATACTTTCCCTGTTAGAACAGTTTAAGCCAGAAATGCAGAAGGACATCTTGTCATTCACGTTTCCCAGTAGCACATTACAGCAGTTAACTTGATTAACTCCAGGGTGAGCCAGAGAGACCTTACAATTTTTTAAATAAAACTAACACAATAATTAAGAATAACTTTTATTTAAAAATACAACCATTACACTAAGCTTTTAATGCCATTTTTATTTGTAATATTCGCCACACGCTTGTGTTGGAAATTCTCAAAGCAAGAGAATGTTTCCTAGTTGAATGATGCAGACTGCTTATTACAGATGCACGCATTCTTTCATATTCTGGTGTTTGAACTGTACATGGTTTCGTTTTCAAAGCAGAAGCTTTGTTACGAAAGTTTTCAACCTATTTTTAAATTGTGTTACGAGAGGTCACAGCACCAGCACAGCATATTGAACTTAATGCAAAACAGCCGTTGAGTAGCAACCAGAGTCGCCATTTTTAAAAAACATTTAAAAAATGAACGTGCAATGTTGTGCTGACTGTTGCTCCATGTTGACTAAAACGGCATCAACTGAGCTACTGTTTCCCCACCAGTCACTACTAATCAAACGAGTGTTTGAGGAATAAGCATATGAAAATTTTCAGAACTCTCTGGCCCACCCTGTACATTTTACTATACATTTCTATGTATATACCCACTGTCAACAAACAGTAACCTTTGTAATGTCAGCAAATGCACTTTTATTTAAATGACAATACATTTATAAACAACTCAATAAACAGTAGTCAATTTAATGTGGCAAATCTGAATTTTTAAAGACTAATAAAAAAGTTGAATTTTTATACCCTATCTTAATACTCACTGAAGCATGTTTTCCAAGTGAGCCCATTTTCTTATCTTTTACAAAATGAGCATTATTATTCTACAGTTTGTACAAGGAAATTAAAATAATCTCAGTTCACAGAACAGGTCTTTTATGTGAAATATACAAGATTTAATGAAAATAAAAAAGCAGACAGCCTAGAGAAAAAAATGTTTTAGATGGCTTAATGGTTACATAGTTCTTCATTGGAGTGACCCATGCTGAAAAAGGGACCTCCAATAAAATAAAATAAAACAAAGTAATTTTGTGCCACACTACAAGTTTTCAATAAAACAAAGTGAAAAATGAAATCCAAGCATATTCTGATTCTGTCAAGACAGAAGCTCATCCTATCTATTTCTATTTTCTGTTATGAACAACTTCATGTAACAATTCCTAGATCAGATTTATCTGTGATAAGCACTGCTTAACATCTGTGTCAATGCAAATAAAATAGCAGCAGATATAAATTTAAGGAAAACATTATAATGTGAAGAAACATTCGATATTCATTAAGATGTGAAATGTGAAGCAGCATGAGTCAGCTGTTCAGCCGATATGAACTAACTGGTGACTGTTAGTGTTGGTGACTGGAACTATGCTGGTGATTATGAAAAGCTCAGTTTTCAAGATTCTAAGTGCATTTTCAAGATTCTTAAATTAAAACTATCCAAAAGGCACCTAAAAGGATCTGTTAGAAATATGTCTAGACAGGCACCAAAAGTTTTCGGCTCATTCGGATTCCAAATAAAATCACATATGACCTACTGATATTGAAATGTGGTAAGGATGAGACCTAGGTATAAAACTAATAAAAAGGGGCTTTTACAAACTTTTCTATAAAATGTCTCCACATACAGTATTGTGGCAAAGTGTGACTCCTTAACAAGGAACATTTTTATTGTCCTAACAGTGTGTATGACTAAAAAAGCTTTTATTACCCTCATACTTAAAAAAATGTCTTCAGCTTTCCCAAGGGAAATGAGATCTTGGTTATGTGCTGGTGAACTGAAAATATAAAAATGTATTTGAAACTCAATGCTATGGCACTGCACTTGCTTAACTGTTATGTAGCTGTTGTGTATAGTAGTAACTCTAGATTTTGGCAACGCCAGCTTTCAAGGAAATTATCGTAAGTTACTGTTGAGTTTGGTCCACTCAAAAATGTCCTGCTCACATACAATGTCTGTGTTAATAAGCAGGTAGCGATCACCAACACAGAAGTGCTTCTGACAGGCCGCGCATTTGAAACACTCAAGGTGGTACACTTTGTCACGGACCCGCATTGTCATTTCAAATGCCCGGATCCTCTTCTCACAAGAAGCACAGAGCCCATCCTGACCAAACAGTCTGCAAAGGAAAGAGGACATGTGACTCAGTTTATAATGCATCTCCCAGAGTCCCACAGTTTTAAATGCTTTTTTGTAAACGTTTGCATAAACCAAGCTAAGCTATTTAAAGATTTTCTTTGTACTCAGGTGCATATGTTGATCAAAGTGAAAATCACATTCCCTACGCAGCTCATTTGCATTTTGTGATGCCTACAAAATGCTATACAATCTCACATGCACAGACAGCTGAGAGCACAAAACAAACAATAGGGGTAAAGGGTAAAAGGCCAAAGTGGAAGATATTTGAAATCTGCCATCAGATGAGGCATTCTTTTACAGCTTATAGCACAGACAGCTTATATATACAGACAGACTAGCCCATTCAGCAATTACACAGAAGAATAGTTGTGTTTTCTCATGTTATTTTACATATTCTTTAATTAATGCGAATAATGTAATAATATGACTGGGATTTACAAATTACACAAAATCATGTTTAATGGTTACTTAAATGTTTAATGTTATTTTAATTTAAACCACTTAAAACATTGAAAAATTTTACTCATTCAGTTTTGCAAGTACTCTAAATTGCAACCATGATCCTCAGAATAAATATGCTTGGCCCTCACCTTAGGTAGTCTCTTCGACACAGCTTCCTACCGAGCTTGTAGTACAGTCTTCGGCCAACCTCACCCAGTCGGCAGCCACAAAGGTCACAGCTCAGACAGTCCTCATGCCAGTACTGCTCTATGGCCTTCAAGAAAAAACGGTCTCCAATACTTTGCTGACAACCACCACACATTAGCATTGATGGAGGCATCTGGAGGACCTCATCCACTAGTTCTCTATGTAAGGGGACAAAAAAAAGTTATTTTTCTTTGTTTTAACTGCCATATAAGCTGTAAAAACCTTCACCATTCTAATAATCAGCCTACTGCATTCATCACCCAACTTGCTGTAACTGAGCATATAAGAAGAATTAAAATTGTCTACAGAAAAGTAGTCATTCACCAAATCATAAAATGCTACGATATATGTATTCCATTGCCCCTTACCACCCCACCACCTGCTAGATATTGTAAAAATGTGTTAAATGCCTATGTTTGGATTATTTCAATAGATACAGTTTACTTTAAATTATATATGTTTAGGATATCTACTTTGTAAATGCCACAAGCAATTTTTCCAACATACAGATCACTTCACTTTTAATTCACTGTACCAAATTCCAGTGGGTCAGAAGTTCTGTCAGGTGGAATGGACCAACATCCTACTAACCTATTGTGAGAAACTTGTGAAAGGCTACCCAAAACATCTGAGCCAAGATAAACAATTCAAAAGCAATGCTACCAAATACTAACCACATGTACACTGAAGTACCAGAAAAAATGGTACTGGAGCCTATGCAAAATACATAGCAACACCACCTCTGCATGTCATTAGTTGAATGCGCCAGTTTTTATTTATGTCTAGAGCCGTTTCCACCATTAGAATGGCAAGTTATTATGATTTTGTGATTTTCAAAGCGGTTTAATAGTTGGAGCTTGTGAGATGGGTCATAGCATTTTGGAGGTAGAAACAAAGTTTGGATTTTCATATATGAGCATTTCAAGGGTTTCCCATGACTACAAGAATTCCAGCAAAACCTCAAACTTACAACAGAAGTGTGGCAAGAATCGTTTCAGGTGATAGACGTACAACACTGCCTCAAGTAACATTGCAATTCAATGCTGGGGCCTCAAGAAACCTCGGCATGAGGACTGTGCAACGTTCCCTCCAAGATCCTGCGGGGGACCTACCAAGTATTAACTGCTATACCAGTTTTTCTGGTACTTCAGTATATTTAAACTTCTTAGCCACTGGGAATGTAAAAAAAATAAATAAAAGTTGAAATAAATTATTGTCTCTAGTATAATTCTGATATTTCACATTCTTAAAATATAGTAGTTATTCTAACTGACCCAAGAGAGGGAATGTGTACTAGGATTAAAAGTGACGGATTGTGAAAAACTGAGTTTTAATGAGAGTAGCTAAGGTGTATTTAAACATATGACTTAAACTGTATGAAAACTATGTCAAATGTGCATCAACATTAAATGTGGCACCAGATTGCCACATGGCATTTTGTGCATATTGCAGCAACCAAAAAAACATCTCTTCACATTCAATATCCTAGACTTCATAAGTCATAGTTACACTTAGAGTAGAAGAAAATAAACTGGTCTAAACGGTGTTCCATTTCAAGAATATGCAAATGCAAATGTACATGGAATTAATTAATTAATTCATAGCAAATGGCCATTCAGCTAGCTCTGACGCAAAAGTGACGGCTCCACTACACCACTGACAATGTTTAGTGTTTTTACAAGTGTGGGTAACACTGAAAGTTTACATTATTGACAAGCTACTAGCAAGTTAGACATAAGACCATGACATTTTCCCATTCCAAGATTGAGCTAAAAGATAAAAGGGCATTGTGTAGGATTTAGGGGAAAATACCAAAAATAAAATATAGTATTCATTAATATGCTTTGTATTAGTGAATAATCTCCTGCAACTATGAATCGTTAGAATAAAAATATTTTTCATATAGATATTTCATATCTATATTGAAGCGGGTCGTCTTCCAGGGAGGCCACCATGTTGCGCCGAAACAGTAGCTCATTCCTGTCAACACTGCACACTGTCTGCGCATACACATCAACACTGCATTTTACTTTCCCCCTGCACACACGGAGCGCAGTGCTGATTCGCTAATGCCAATCTGCTATTTCAACGTGAAAACGTTGCCAACGTTGGTTGACGCTGGACATTTCAAAACGTAGGTTAGTAATCAAACACAGTTTATTAACACATTTTAAGCGGCAATACTAATTGTCAGCAAATTTACCGTGACACTGGAAAAATATATATA
>JAOVVH010000039.1:10026860-10042856 GCA_028566435.1 Scorpiodoras heckelii
TTTCCACACAGCAGACATTATAGCCACGTCCTGCCACAAATTGTGCTCTCCGTTTACGACACCTGCGTGACCGCTGACGTAAACCAAAAGATGGGGCTTCAGTAAAGCCGATTCTGATCTTTTAAAAAATGCCTTTATCGGCCCGATTCCGATCTTTGAGATCGGATCAGGACATCCCTAGTCTCAAGTCTTCTGAGGATGAGCATCAAGTCAAGTCTCAAGTCAGTGTGTGTAACTTAAGTGTAACTTAAGTGTGGCTCACAAACTTGAGTCCATATCTCTAGATCAGGACTGTGTGCATATTCAGTGGGGTACAAAAAAGTCTGAGCTCACTAATGAAAATTGTTCTATTCTGCTTTCTTTTCTAATTTTGTACATATTTTCATTTCAATGTATATTACTGATGACTACGTGAATGAAAAGTACAATCTTTGATATATTTACATTAGTGCTGTCATGCGATTAATTTTTTAATTAATCACGTTTTAATTGTGTGTTAATTGCAGTTTTAACGCACATTTTGATTTGCGTTGTACATGCAGGTCGGCATCGTGGAGTCATTGAAAATGAAAGAGAAATGACGGTTGAATGTTGCCTCATTATTCACTTGACTTTATTTAATAAAAGTGAAATATTAACGATGATTGATGTCTTTTCGTTAATTTAAAAGAAAAATTTTTTTTTTCTTTCGTTCATCTGATATACTGATTAGGGTTGGTGTTTAATTAAAGGCAGCAATTCGGCATTTTAAATTAGAGTAATGCGGCATGTTGCAACCGAAGAGTAAGTTTACGTTCCAACACAACGTGGTTGTGTAATCAAGGCACGATGCTGTCATCAACAGAGGACAGCATCGTGGCTTTATTAAAAAAACAGTGTAATCAAGGCACGATGCTGTCCTTTGTTGATGACATTGTAGGGCTTTTCAAATAGAGCCGTTTTAGTGACAGAGTTCCCTATGAAGAGCCCTTGGGATTCTGTAACCTGTGCAGTGTGTAGGGAGCAGGGATACAGATAAGGGACGATCGGAATGCAGCGTTAAATGAGTAACGTAATGGTCAATTTCGGACTCTTTGGGTTCACTGACGGCACCGCTGGTTTGCGTAATTTAACTAATTTTTAATCTGCGTTAAAATTTTTAGTGGCTTTAATTTTTCTAATCGCGATTTATTCTTTAATGCGTTGACACGGTAATTTGACAGCACTAATTTACATGAATTCCAGATTTTCATAGTATTAGGAATGTACCCTTTTTGCACTGTTGCTGACACTGACTCCACAAAAAATTGTTCAAAGCCTTATTATGGTTTTAGATAAAATCCACCCAAGTGTCATCTGAACACATGTTTCAAAAGAAGAGATGAGCCTTGAGGAAAATCTGACCTTTTTTTCATGACCAGTATTGCAAATAGGGATCTAGAAATAGTGCAGAACCTTAAATGTTAAATATTCAAGATATTGAACTTTTATGTTTTTTGTTTAAAATATATTTACAATTTAAAATCTTCTGTTTATTTTCAATTTTAAATGAAAATAAAAATCCCAGATTTTCAGTGTTGTCTCAGACTTTTGGATTCCACTACACACATCTGTATGCATGTATGCATGCAGGAATGACAGGGCAACACTTTTGTTTTTACATGTGAATCATAAATGTTGCTGTTATGTTTGCACATTTTGTGCAAAGACTATGGATTGTGTGCACTTCACTCCTACTCCCATCCCACTGAGTTAAAAGATACATTGATCAACAGAGCATGACAATGCAACATACCTAAAGCAGTACATATATCATCTCCTGTTTAATAAAATAGATTAAAATGAGCTCTACTGCCCGTTCATTTAACTAAGATCACCCAGTGACAGCAGGCATTTTAACCATTTAGGTACACAAGTTTTCTTATACAAACTTCTGAAATATTGAATTGACTTTTCAGTGTGCCCATGTGTAAGTGATGAATATTATAAATATTTATTAATTTGGTAAAAAAAAAAAGACAACCTGCCTACCTATTTACAGGACTGCTCCTAAACAAAAGAGAAGTGGACATAAGCTCAAAAGAAAAATAAATAGGAAACAATAAAGCACTTAACTAGCTTTCTTTTACAGTGAGTGCTGATTTCATCATAGTCCCTATAGATAATATTAAAAGACTTGTTATAAAACCGAGAAACTGTCATTAAGTTCTTTGTTGCTTGTTGTTTAGGACAAGGACTGGGACCAAGCAGTCACATTTCTGCCAGCAACCGATTCCAAAAAGCTGGAGAAGAAGAAGCATCCAGGGAAGACTGGTGCAATTATAGGCATAGTCATCTTTGCAGCTGTTGTGGCTTTGATGACGGGACTTCTTGTATGGCATTTCCACTGTGAGTTCTTGTTTTATGCAGTTTTCCACATACGTGCATCCATGTAAAAAACTAAGATCTTTAAAACAATCAGAGCTGTAATGTACCAGGCCTAGAAGAGGATACAGGTGTATTTTACCTGCACAAATAGTGAGAAGGATTAAAGCCATAGTCTAACTAGATGTTGGACATATTAGATACTAGGGGTGGGTGTTGTGGCACAAACGTTACATTACAGTACTTTTGAAGGCCACTTTACAAAATATATCATGTTAATTAATAGGCAACTATAATTTCAGAGTGTTTTGTTCCACATTTGTCAATATAACATTTTATGATGAAAATCTAAGAAATTGAGCAGTTTGTACATAGTTTTATCAAGTTTTTAATCTCCTCTCAGTTATGCTATCTAAATTAAATGAGTCTAAGGACTACCCACCAACCTAACTAATCAATAAAAGCAAATTGGTTGGCAACAATCATTTAACCATGTAAGCAATATTTATTGATTAATTGCAGAAGCCTTACAGCAGATATCTCTATAGTGAGTGATGTTAACATTTCAATTAAGGAGCAAATAGTAAACCTTTTAAATAACACAGTCATGGGGAAAAATAAATTACACCCTCCTTTGTTTTTGTTTATCAGGGCCTAAGTAACAATTGTGTAGTTCTTACCAACTTTTATAAACAAACAAATAATGACATGACAAAAAACAAACAAACAGTGAGAAGTACTGTTGACTTATGGAGAGATTTCAAGGCAGTTATCAGATTTCCTAAACTGTTTAATGAGCTACATCATGTGTCTCGAGACCATATTTATATTCATGATGTCACAATCAGAAAAAAGGTTGAACTATGGCTTTCATGGAATGGTGGCTAGGAAAAAGCCCCTGCACGCCACAATGAATATGCCAAAATGACTTTGCAAATATACACTTGAACAAGCCACGAATGTTCTGGAACAATATACTTTGGACTGATGAGATGACACCAAGGTGTAGATGTTTGGTCATCATGCACCGCACCATATTTGGTGAAAGCCAGACACAGCATATCACCACAAGCACCTCATACAGGCAGTCTAAATCAACAATGTGAATGGCTGAAGAAGAACAAAATCAAGGTGATGGAATGGTCAAGGCAAAGTCCAAGCTTCATACCCAATGAGATGCTGTGGAGGCATTTTAAAAGAGCTGTGCATAAACAGATGACTTCAAACATCAATAAACTGTAGCAATGTTATAAAGAAGACTGGGCCAGGTGTTTTCCAAAATTTTGAAAGACTGATAAACTACTAGAGAAAAATTTACTCCATGTTTTGTTGCTAAAGGTGGTTCTACATATTACTGAATTGCAGGGTGTATTTATAATTTTTTCCCACTAGTTTTCTGAATGTTGGTTAACAAACCACGTGTCCAGAAAAACTGTGAGACTTTATAAAAATGCAAAAAAACTGAAGTATTTAATGTGTTAATTAACTTGAACCTTTTTTAACAGACAAAAGGACAAAGAAAAGATTTCCTGTGTTTTCAATGAGGAACTTGATTCTATTTATTAAATCTAAACCAGTTTAGAAATTGATAGTTGCAACACCCTCAAAAAAGTTGGGGCAGAGGGAAAATAAGGCTGAAAAGGTTATACAAGTAACACTACAGGGTCCCCAAATGGGCTCTTTGCACAACTGCTTCCGCATTCTCCTTCATCCTGCTTCGGCGTTTCCGGTTTTCCACTACATTCGCAATGGCAGTATTTTTTAGTCGGTGTTTACAGGAGCTTCCAAAAAATTAACATCAATGATGTTCATCGAATTTGTAAGGAGACCAGTTAAATTGTATGCCTCGTCATACATACACAACTACAAAGTGCTCTGGATATTTTTTGGACTGTTTTTGGAAATGATATGACTTGAAAACTTTGCTCTGGGCACTCATTTTTTTTCTCAAGCTAGCAAAAAAAACGAAGGTTTCGTGTATGCTGGTGAATGTAAACAATACAACCGGAAATGTTCTAGTAGAGTTATTTGAAAACGGAAGTACGTCACAGCCTTGAGTGCAAGGAGTCCATTGCCACAGTTTAACTGGTAACAGCTGAGGTCATCAAGGAGCATCCACCAAAGGCTTAGTCTTTGCAAGCAAGGGTCGTGGTTCACCACGTTGTGCCAGACTTCATGAGTGATTTGTCAGTCAGTTCAAACAGTGTTGATGAAGTGCAAAAAACAGCATCTGTGATGGCATTGGGGTGCATCAGTGTCCATGACATGAGTGATCTGCATATATATGTGAAGTTTCCATTGGTGTGGAGGCTTATATTGGTATTTTGGAGAAACATATGCTGCTGTCAAGAAAACATCTTTTCCCTGGAACCTCCCTGTTTATTTCAGTAGGACAATGCCATTCCTCATTTTGCATGAGGTACAACAGCGTGGCTTGACTGGCCTGCCTGCAGTCCAGAGCTGTCTCCTATTGAAAATGTATGGTGCATCATGAAGAGGAGAATCAGACAACAGCGACCACTGACTGTTGAGTGGCTCAAGTCTTGTTTACAGCAAAAATGGGCAAAAATTCCACTTGCAAAACTGCAACAATTAATATAATCAATTCCCCAACAATAAGTGTAATTAAAAAGGTGATGTGACCCAGTGCTAAATATCCTCTGTCCCACCTTTTTTAGTGTGTTACAATCATCAGTTTCTAAATTTGTTTATAAGCTTATTTAACAAATAGAAACAAATTCATCATTGAAAACACTGAAAATCTTTTTGTTGTCCTTTTGTCTGTTAAGTAAAGCTTCAGGTTAATTTACAAATTCCAGATTTCAGTGTTTTATTGCATTCTAAGAATGTGTGCCAACTTTTCACAAAATGGGGTTTGTATGTTTTTGGGAAAAATCACTACACATTGAAGTCTCTTGTGCATTTTTGTTGTCACCTGAGTTTATCTGTTTGTTTACAGAAGACTCAGAACTGCAGGAGGGTGTACTTTGTTTTTTCTATGACTGTAAGACCTGAATATATTTGAATCTGTTCATTTCATTTATAGGGAAGAACGTTAAACTCTGACATCTGTTGAGATTTTTAGCATGTCTTGTTAGAATATTTAACATCTCTGAGATTTAACATCTCTCTTAGTCCGGAAGAACATGAAGGTGAAAAAGATATACGCCGGCTCTATGAACATCTCAAATCAAGATTTTATTGATGCTTATGAGAACCCCAATAGTACAGAGTTTCAGGCCCTGGCCAGCCAGGTAGCAGTTCAGGTAAGAACTATTGTCAGAACACCTGACTAAACAACCTCAGTTTGCATATCATTTACTATAATGACAACACTTATGTCCTCACATTGTTTCCTTTCAGTTAAGAGAACTCTATTCCAGGACTCCCGAGCTGGCTAAGTATTATGTTGATTCTACAGTGCAAGCTTTCAGGTACTATCATTAATCTGTGAACTTGACCATGCTGTAAAAAAATGAAGATTATAATTAATTTTTCTACTTTTTGCTCTTCTTGTCAATGCAGACTTGGAAGACATATCTTTCAAAAAAGCATATTATTAAGGCTGATAATGAGACTGTTGCTAAAGGGAAAAAATAGTGTTGTTAGCCATTAGGGAATACCGTTGCCATGAAGGGGTGTACTTAGTGTTTCAGTAGGTGGTGTCAAAGTAATATCCACATGAATTCCAGGACCCATACCAGATAGGCTAGCCTTAAAACCCCATGCACATCAGTGAGCTTTGGCTGCCCATGACAATGTCACCGGTTCACCTGTTGACCTTTCTTGGACCAATTGTGGTGGGTACTAACCACTGCATACCAGGAACACCACACAAGACCTGCAGTTTTGGAGATGCTCTGACCCAGCTGTATAGCCATCACAATTTGGAACTCACTGTTATTCACTGCCTAATATACCCCACCCCTTGACAATGTCATTGTAGTGAGATAATCAATGTTATTCACATCACTCAAATGTCTTGTACTGTATTACAAAAGAACGGACTTTGTTGTCTCTCGCAGCAGCACAGTGCATGATTTTTTTTCAGATGTCCCAGACAGTCTGAAGGGAGCTTCATCAGAGAAAATAACTTTACCCCAGTCCTCTGCAGTCCAATTCCTGTACTTCCTGCAGAATGTCAGTCTGTCATTAATTTTTTTCTTGGAGAGAAGTGGTTCATTTCTGCCCTTATTGACACCAGGCCATCCTCACAAAGCCTTCAAATCACTGTGCACTCACACCTGCCTGCTGCCATTCCTGGGCAAGCTCTGCACCGGTGGTGTCCCGATCCCGTAGCTGAATCCTCTTTAGGAGACGGTCCTGGCATTTGCTGGACCTTCTTGGGCACCCTGTAGCTTTCTTCACACCTATTGATCCTCTCTCCTTGAAGTTCTTGATGATACGATAAATGCTGCTTGTAAGATTGCACCTAAATCAACCAATGTAACCATGGTTAATAGAAGAAGACAATGATTTCATGCACCATCCCCCTTTTAAAGCAACCAGTCTGCTCTTCTAATTCAGTCAGCATGACAGAGTAAGATCAGCTGTCTTGTCCTCATTAACACTTTCTTCTGAGCTAACAAGATGATCACTGAAATGATGTTAGCAGGTCATTTTGTGGCAGGGCTGAAATGCACTGGAAATGGGGTTTTTGTGATTAAGTTCATTTTCATGGCAAGGAATGACTTTGCAATTAATTGCAATTCATCTGATCACTTCTCAAAACAATCTAGAGTTAATGCAAATTGCTACCATGAAAACTGAAGAAGAAAACTTTGTGAAAACCAAAATTTGTGTCTGTCTCAAAACTTTTGGCCACAACTGTATTTGTTACATTTTTGATGGTTTTTAGGCATTTGAAAGTGAGAGTTTTTTTCTTTAAAATATTAGTACATTTACTTCCCAGTTACTACTACTGCTACTACTACTACTACTACTAATAATAATAATAAAATAAGTTTTAAAAAATCATATGGTGTTGTATCAAACCTTAATTGTTTTATTAGTTTTTAATCCAACATTTTTTTGTGACTGAAACCTATTATATATTATTTGTTTGAAAAAAATTATTTGTCTTTCTTCCCTCTACCTCTAGTGAAGGCAGTGTAATAGCATATTATCTGTCAGAGTTCCATGTTCCAGTCTCACAGGAGGATGCTGTGGATAACGGCATGAAGAAAATGGAGGAAAGGCCGACACAAAAGGAGAGGCTTCTAACAGACTCCAGGGGCAATCTGGTATATACCAGAATAGATACTTCAGGTACATAATGGTTTCATTGTTCTATGCATTATTTTAGATGGCATCACATTTTTCTCATCTGACCATCTCATTCCTCTTGGGGTCTTTTTTTGTTGATAGCTTTAGACTCACGGATGTTGGCAAAGCCTAGTAAGTAGTACTTTTGTGATTTATTTATTTTTATTTTTTTTACAAAAACAAAAATTTTATTCTCGGCTATCTGTATATTGGGCTATGTGTAAGGAATGATACTAGGTTGTGTGTTCCTACAGCATATTCCAAGTATGCCGTACACCTTAGGCCTAATGAAATCACTGATATCATGTCACCTGGGTTTCCTAACTACCCATACCCCCGGAATACGCTAGTACAATGGGAAATACGAGCTGACCGTGGCAACGTCATCAAGCTGGAATTCATTACTTTCAATCTGGAAGAAAACTGCAAGAATGACTCTCTGAGAGTGTATGACTCACTGGTGGCAATTGAGAGACGACTGATGGCTGAGTAAGTTTGAAGTGCTTCTTCTCTCTCTCTCTCTCTCTCTCTCTCTCTCTCTTATTAAGAATACATTGTAACATGTTGGATAGGGTGTAAATTGTCATAAATCTCTGTGAATTTCTTGTTTACAGTACATCCAGTCATGGAATCTGAATGACAGTCTGTTTGCCCATGTTAACAAGTGTCCTAGCTGTTAGTCATGAACAAAGAGTTGTGTCGATAAGTATAAATTTGCCGTAGTGCACCACCACAATGGATTTGAAATAAAGCAATCAAGATGTGTGTTGAAGTGTAGATCTTCAGCTTTAATTCAAGGCATATAACAAAATATTGCATTAACGCTAGGAACTACAGCCATTTTTCTTGCTAGCCCCCCCATTTTCACAGGCTCAAAACTAATTGGACAAGCTAACAAATATTTGTTTATTAATATTTGAATGTGCGACACGGTGGCACAGTGGGTAGTGCTGTCGCCTCACAGCAAGAAGGTCCTGGGTTCAATCCCCGGGTGGAATGGTCCGGGTCCTTTCTGTGTGGAGTCTGCATGTCCTCCCTGTGTCTGCGTGGGTTTACTCTGGGTACTCCGGCTTCTTCCCACAGTCCAAAGACATGTATATTAGGTTAATTGGTGTCTCTAAAGTGCCCCTAGTGTGTGAGTGTGTGTATGAGTGTATGAGTGTGTGTGCCCTACGATGGATTGGCTCCCTGTCTAGGGTTGATCCTGCCTTGCGCTCTATGTTGCCGGCTAGGCGCCGGCTCTCCCGTGACCCTGAACAGGAATAAGCGGTTAAGATAATGGATGGATGGAATATTTGAATGCTGATCTTTTCCAGTCAATAGCTGTGCTCACATGGACAATGTTTCTTTAGCCCAATTGAAATAATTCTGATAAGAGATTCCAACTTAATTGTTTACATGGATGCTACATAAAATGATCAGATAAGATCTGTGTTTACATGCGCAAAGCATTTAAACTGAGTAGCTCTTTTTTTGACATGTGCTGTTTTGCCTGTTAATACAGTTTTCAGGATGCATCCACATTTCCCCTGACTCCCTGAATCTTTTCATGATATTATGAACTGTAGATGGTGAACAAACTCAATTCTTTGCAATCTTTCACTGAGAAACGTTGTGTTTGAATTGTATTGTATTTGAAATGAAATTTGGCACAGTAGTGAATCACAACCCATCATTGTTTGCAGAAACTAAGCCTTTGATGAATGCTCCTTTTATACTCCATCTTGATGACCTCACCAGTTACCAGTTAAACTGCTAATTGTGGAACCTTCCAGTGTTATTTGTGTAACCTTTTTAGTCTTATTTTGCCTCTGTCCCAACTTTGTTTGAGTGGTTTGCAGCCAGAAATTTCTAAATTTGTTTATATTTAGCACATAGTATTAACACTGAAAACACTGAAAATCTTTTACCTTTTATCTGCTAAATAAAGGTTCAAGTTAATTAACACATTACAGAATTTTTATTGCATTTTTAGAAAGTGTCCTAACTTTTCTGGAAATTAGGTTTATATACATAGTCACAAATATACATAATAACCTAATAATATTTGGTTAACTGTCCCTTAGCAAGTTGCACCTTGACCAACAGCCATCAACCAGCTTCTGGTAGAATTCTGGTTGGATATTTAAACACACATGTTGGCAGAAGAGTGGCCAAGAAAAGTGGTCAAATACCCAACCAGAATTCTGATGGCTACCAAAAGCAACTAATTAAGATGGAACTTGCTTCCAGACATTTCACTGAATATTAGGTGTGCTTTATGTAGCAGTTTTGACCCTGTGTTGATTTCAGAAACCCCAAAAAATGTGGTGGAAAATGTTACTTTGGACAGTGTAGTACACTGATCAGCCTTAACATTAAAACAACCTCCTTATGTCTATACTCTTTGTCCATTTTATCAGCTCCACTGACCATACAGGTGCACTGTGTAGTTCTACAGATACAGACTGTAGTCCATCTGTTTCTCTGCAGACTTTAACCCCCTTTTATGCTGTCCTTCAGTGATCAGGACCCCCACAATACCACTACAGAGCAGATATTATTTTTGTGGTGGATGATTGTCAACATGCCTTACGATGGATTGGCGCCCTCTCTAGGGTTGATCCTGCCTTGGATCCTGCCAGTAGCCTGATCCCATGTGTGTGTGGGTTCGCTCTGGGTACTCCGGTTTCCTCCCACAGTTCGAAGGCATGCAAGTTAGGTGAATTGGACATACAAAATCGCCCCATGACTGTGTTTGAAAGTTGAACTTCGCACTGTTGTGAGTGTGTGAATGGCTGTGTGTCTGCCACCCAGTGGTGGATGGTGCTCTGTCCTGGGTGTTGTCCTTTCTCCCTTCCTGCACCCCATTCACCCCATTCGCTGTGTGATTGGTGTTAAAGTTGTATGTTGACTGTAAAGTGTCCTTGGGTTTGAGAAAGGCACCATATAAATATAACTTTCATTCATTCATTTGGTGTGGTTGTTGTCATGGTGATGAACACATGTTACAGGAGTTCAGTGGCCTGATCACTACAAATGAACAGCAGTTGCAGTTCACATTGCAGGTCATAAACGAGCATTGAAAAAGATATATTCTGGCCAGTTGAAAAGAACTCTGAGTGCTCTGAGTTTTTAATCTAGGTGTCATCTGCCTATATGATTTCAATAAGAAAAACTTGATTTTCGTTAGCAATGCTGCCAAGCCCAAACTTCACTGCAGGAAGCATAGCACAGAAAACTGAAATTTGCCTTCTGGGGATTGGTTTTAGATTTTCATGCACAATTTTGAGGAGAAACAATGTGACATCCAGATTATGTTATTGAAATTGTGTTAACAGAAACTGTTTTAGTTTTTCTACTTGGTCCAGTGCTTGAACTAGTTATCTCCTGAAAGCAGTGTGTATCATGCAGTTTTGTGATGTTACGACTATGATGCTGTGTAACTTTGGGGTCATTGAGCTGCCCCTAAAATTCAAAATATTTTGCAGACTTGTCTCATAGAGTGCACAGTAAATGCACACAGTGTTTAAAAACTCTAGCAGCACTGTTGTGTCTGATCCACTCATACCAGTACAACACACACTAACACACCATCACCATATCAGTGTCACTGCAGTGCTGAGAATGATCCACCACCCAAATAGTACCTGATCTGTGCTGGTCCGGTGGGGGTCCTGACCACTGAAGAATAGGGTAAAAAGGGCTAACAAAGTAAGCAGAGAAACAGATGGTCTACAGTCTGTATCTGTGCACAGATGCACTGCACAGTGCACCTGTATGGTCAGTGGAGCTGATAAAATGGACAAAGAGTGTAGATACAAGGAGGTGGTTTTAATGTCATGGCTGATTGGTGTATAATATAGATTTCCCCTTTTCCTAACTATGATGTTGACGGGAGTAAATGCATCTTAATTATTTCTTAAGTATATAGGAACTTTGCTTGTGTCGGACACTCCTTGTGTCGGAGTGGTGCACAGACACAGCTGCCACTAAGAAATGTTTTTTCTGCATGTGGCTTGCAGTAGCACATATAATCAGAGATTAAAAAAAAACAAACTGCTGCAGCTAAAAACCAAACAAGCAAGCAAAAACAATAAGCACTATATCTGTAGCATCGCACTTTCTGTCTTTTTTCTATGTGCAAACACATTTTTAGGAGTAACTTTAATACAATTGATGTGATGTTTTGTTATTAAGATTAAGAATAGTTTGATGTCATTACCTCTTTATGTGTAATAGGAAATGTGGGCACTACTCCCCCAATAACCCTCTTGGCTTCATCTCCTCTGGAAATGTGATACTGCTGATTCTGGTAACCAACGAACAAGGCGACTATCCTGGTTTCAAAGCACAAGCGACTCAGATGGCTAAGGGCAGTACTAGAGGTATGGCTGAGGACTGTTTTAGGGAGCCTTTGGTAGTTTGGCCTGTATATTTCACTTATTGTCTTATTATGCATGCTTCATTATTATACACAGTTCATGGAAGAAAGTAATGTCCTATCTATTGAATGTGGCTGCTATATGAATGGGGAACCTCCAGCTGCGTTCTTCTCTTGGCATTTAAAATGGTGAAAAGTACATTGAACAAGCTTGTATCTGCAGATACAAGCTTGTTCATCTTTGTTTTTCCTCTCAGAAACCACTAATGTCTGACTGATAATTATCCATATTGTTTTTCCCCAGTGATTTGAGGCGGGAGCATAAATTGGCCTTTAGAACAGTTTCACTCAGCTTCTTTTTTTTTTTTTAACTTGAAAGCAAATAAGCAAATCACAGATATGGCGCAAAACAATTTTTGCTTAATAGCTTTAAATAATTTAAATTAATGGCACATTTTTCCAGATCAAGTAGAGAAAAACAATATGGAATCACTCATTGTTGAGGTAAAAATTATGGCATCATCATCATAATAAAAATCAAATTGAATGCTTTGTTGCTTCTCCTCAGGATTTTTGGATAGCCTGAATACTTTGGGGCATTGACTAATATAACAATATTCGCCTTCAAGCTGGTTCCATCTTTCTTGAATAGTAGTCGACGATGGACCCATTTTTAAAATTTCCATTATGAATTGGTATCCTGACCCTTTGATTGCCTTTTCACTGAATTGACATGCCTTTTTTGAAGAAAAGCTATATCACTCTTTGTTCGGTGGCACAATGCATTACCATTCTGAAAAAAAAAAGACTTCATCAACACCAAACTTATTTTCTATCGATGCAATGAGAAAAGTGTCCAAGATTTTAATGTACACCTGTGCATTGACTGTTGAGGTAATGATTGCTATCTCCCCTTGGCCTTTAGGGGAAATTTGATTCTTTTCTTTTGGCCATCATCTTTATATGTTTTATTAGAACATCACCAGACAAAAAAAGATCCAGCATCATCTCCTTGGCCAATGCAGATTTGTGATTCATCACTGAATATCACTTTTACAGAATCGTAGATTCTTTTTATCCCACTCTAACCTTGCTTTCTTTTGTTTAGGTGTTAGTGCTGGTTTTTGTTTGGCTTTTATATATGTGTATCCCATTTCTTTTAACCAATTTCTTACAGTTTTGTCACAGACATATACTCTTCTTTCCACCCATTGGGTTTTCATTTGTTTTGTTGTGCATTTTCTATTTTCAAGACGTATTGAATTTTTTTAGACCAGAATTCAATTTAGTTTTTATTTACACTGAAGAACCAGAAAAACTGGTATACTAGTTAATACTTAGTAGATCCTCCACAGGATCTTGGAGGGAATGCTGCACAGTCCTCACGCTGATGTTTGCTGAGCTCCAGTCATAAGTTCAAGGTTTTGTCAGAATGCTTGTAGTCATGGTACACCTTTGAAATGCTCATACATGAAAATCAAATCTTTGCTTCTACCTCTGAAATTCTATGACCCATCTCACGAGCTCCAACTATTAAACCGTGTTGAAAATCGCAAAATCATGATAACTTGCCATTCTCACAGCAGAAACAGCTCTAGAAGCTTCCATAGATGTCTGTCACTTTTTATATACGCACTGGTGGACGCAACCGATGACATGCATAGGTGGTGTTGCTGTGTATTTTAAAGGGTAACTTGATTTGAGACAGTGACACTGTTAAGTATTTTATTCTCTGATTAAATTCTCAGGTTCATTCTCGAGTAATGAAATGGTTTATTTATCTTTCCCTCCCTCCTGCATACGAGCGCTTGGAGAACAAAGACACACAGACACGTTCGCTTGTGCATCAAAGTTCTGCGTTTACTGTCCTTTTAAAAAATAAATTACAAGATACATGAGCGAATATGATTGGTTACAAAATTATAGTGTGATGGGCGAGTAAGAAGATAACAGAGGTAGGTGAATCGTAATTGGATAAAAATATGAGGTAGCTAAATGATAGTATACAGGGGTTGAAATGGGCAGGACATGTTCTGATGACATGCCGGATGCGCACTAGACCTGAAAAATGTAAACACTGACAATACAGGAAGTGCAAAATACGGAGGATACAAGGATTTTATCCTAACAGACTCAAACACAAAAGCATAACTTTTCTGAAACTTTGTTTTGAAGACATTCAGAGGATTATGTATATCCATATGTGAGGCTATAGTAGCCTGCTGGATTATGCTCAGTAAGTAAAAGATACAGTGCAAAAGTTTCAAATATTCTTTGAAATGTTGAATGAGGTTGGAGCAGCAAGGACATATGGCCAGGGGTTGGCAGTAATATGATTATCAACAGGCATGATTAAGTTAAAGAAGGAGAAGCCATGACTCTAGCAGCATTTTCCCCCACAATATAAAGTCTGCTTTTGCCAGAATAAATGCCTTCTGGTAAATCTGATTTAAAGCCATATTCCCCTCTCTCTTATTTCTGCCTGCCTCTAGCAATGACATGTGGTGGAACTCTGACAGGAACTACTGGAACTTTTACATCACCAAACTATCCGAAATATTATCCACCGCTTATGAGGTGTGAATGGACCATCGAGGTTAGACAGCCTTTTATACTGAAACTAATATACGCTCATAAACCTACTCCCATAAGTACAGAGAATAATACTGTTGTGTGAACTTGTGTCTTAAAGGTGCCATCTAAAATGAACGTGAAGCTGGTCTTCTCTAAATTCATGATGTCGCATGATGTCGTTCAAACATCCTGTTCGAATGGTTATGTCCAGGTCAATGAAGAAAAGTAAGTCATAATACAGTTTGATGGATTTGTTTTTGTGTGTGTGTGTGTGTGTGTGTGCAAGCCCCCAAAATATTGGCAACATTCATGAAAGTAAGCAAAATTGCTTGCATAATAAACAGTACACAATCAGTCAAATCAATTGATTGATGAATGAATGAATAATTAAACATGGGGTATGGCAGCAGGGGCATGGTCGAGCACCGGTTTGTGAATGGGTGCTTTATCCAGGGGATGCTCGCCTCCCTGTGGCTAATATGCTGAAGTAACCAGACCTCAAGCAGGCGTTCATGCAGCAGACCTGAACGTAAATGCAACTGCAGTAAAGGCCTGGCAGAACATCACCAGGAAAGAACCTCAGTGTCTGGTGATGACTGTGGCTTCCACGCTTCAGGCAATCACTGACTGCAAAAGATTTGGAACCAAGTATTAGAAATGACAGATTAATTTGTGAGTATTTGTTTGTCCAACTAATGTTAGTCCCTTAAAAACTGGGAACCACATTTAAAAAGTGTTGAACCTCCTACATGTTCACCTGAGTTGGATGTAAATATCCTCAGATTAATGCAGAAAGGCTGCACTTTGAGGTCATGTTTCATATTTAATTACAGGTACAATATACTGTGATAGACAGCTAAAATAACTTTGTCAATCCCCAAATGCTTGTGGAAGTGTCTGTATGGAACATCATTTTGGAAACAAAGACATACTGGGAGGAAAAGAAGATCACACTTTCAGTATTGCATACATTAATCCTAAATTTTATTCCTAGCTGTCCTTTCCAGAAAGGTAAGATTTGGTTGTTGACTTTATACTGTATGTTTTTCCAAAGGCTTTGTGGTGAACTACCTTCTTTAACCACACGGTTAAGCAACTCGAACCAAATGACTGTAGTTTTCTACTCTGGCTCATCATATGTGGATCGAGGGTTTAATGCAAGCTTCGTGGCCTTCGAGCCCAGTAACCGTAAGTACAGAGTCCTAGATTCCACCAGGATTCTATATATACAAACCGGATTCCAAAAAAGTTGGGACACTAAACAAACTGTGAATAAAAACTGAATGCAATTATGTGGAGGTGCCAACATCTAATATTTTATTCAGAATAGAACACAAATCACAGATCAAAAGTTTAAACTGAGAGAATATATCATTTTAAGGGAAAAATATGTTGTTTCAAAATTTCATGGCGTCAACAAATCCCAAAAAAGTTGGGACAAGGCCATTTTT
>JAOVVH010000039.1:10055106-10069282 GCA_028566435.1 Scorpiodoras heckelii
TTTTAATCAATGGATCTAATCAGTGGATCTTGACTTTCAGTAGTGTGTGGCTTCTGCTTGGTTGGAAAGAAAACCTGGACCCACATGGCCCTTTCTGGATTTAGTTTGACACCCCTGGTCTAGTGAAATTGAACCCAATAGTCATTTGAATTTAGTTAACTGGTTGATTTGGTAGCTCATAGGCAATTACTTTTTCACATGATATACACTGATCAGCCATAACATTAAAACCACCTGCCTAATACCGTGTAGGTCCCCCTTGTGTCACCAAATCAACTCTCACCCATCCAGACATGGACTCCACAAGACCTTTGAAGGTGTGCTGTGGTATCTGGCACAAAGACATTAGCAGCAGATCCTTTAAGTCTTGTAAGTTGTGAGCTGGGGCCTTCATGGATCAGACTTGTTTGTCCAGCATCCCACAAATGCTTGATTGACCCAAGGTTTCACAGCAGAACATTGCCCAGAGCATCACACTTCATCCACCAGCTTTCCTTCTTCCCACAGTGCATCCTGGTGCCATTTTCCCCCAGGTAAATGATGCACACACAGCCGTCAACATGATGCAAAAAACATGATTGAGACCAGGCCACCTTCTGCCATTGCTCCATGGTCCAGTTCTGATGCTCATGTGCCCATTGTAGGTGCTTTCAACAGTGTACAGGGGTCACTATGCAGCTGGAGAGAACTAATCTCTTGGAGCATGAACAGCTTCAGTGCCGCTCTCTGAACCTATGCCTGAACTGTGGGCAGCATGGTCACTTTGTGGATCCTGCCCAGTTAAATTTTAGAGCCCAAGAGGGTTATGGTGAGCCATTATCAATTTTCCACTACTACCTTCTGGCCACAGATTAAGGAGCAGTTTCATCTTCATTCACACTTCCCAGATTTTCTTTGTAGAAAAAAGTGACAAGATCTTCCATCCTTGTATCTGTATCAGAGATACATCTGTATCTGTATCAGAGATTCAATGACATCTTCATGAAGAATCACTGTTCTCTCCCATTCATGTTGATGGTGTTCAAACTCTGCCAAGGGGCCACAGTGTTTACTAAGCTAGACCTCCAGAATGCCTACCATCTGGTCTGCATGCAGGAAGGGGACAAGTGGAAGACCATGTTCAACACCCCAAGTGGGCCTTAGGAATAGCTGGTGATGCCATTTGGACTGTCAAACACTCCCATGGTCTTCCAGGCCCTGGTGGGTGATGTTCTAAGAGACATGTTAAATCAGATAATGATAAATATCATGGGGGCACAGCCTAGTGTGACCAGATATGGTTGTCTTGTGCTTTCTTTAAAAAACAGATCCTCTGGTTGGTGGAGGTTAAATATCAGTTATGTGTAAGTCAGATCAAAGAAAAACTTAATAAAAGCAGGGAAAACTAAAGTAAGAAATTGGGGATAGTAATTCCTGTGACATAAATCCGGGACCACTACACAAGAATCCCTTCTGGTCCTCTGCCACCAAAGAGGTGTTTCTGGAACTCAAATGACACTTAACCTTGGCTCCAGTTCTCACTGTACCTGATCCTGCCAGACAGTTTGTGGTGAAAGTGAATGCCTCAGCCAGTGGAGGCTATCTTATCACAACACTCTGTCAGTGATCATTCACTCCCAGCAATTGTCCATTGGGCTGCCTTTTCATTGCTTGTCATATTCGCTCTAAGGTTCACTAGTGGGGTCACTCCTTCAGTCTGGCCTGTTGCTCAAACATATAGCACACTCTGGCTCTGATCCATTGCTGATTCTGGTGGCTCTTCAAGGAAGAAGAAACACAGGAGTTGATAGCAGCCTGCCAGACCTGCAATCAATACAAAGTCTGTCATTGCTGCCCTGCAGGTTGTCTCCAACCCCTGCCCATTTCACACAAACCATGGACTCACATCTCAATAGACTTTGTCATGGGTCTTCCCCCTTCTCTTCATTGTGGATTGTTTTTCCAAATCTGCACACTTTGTTCCCTTGCACAAGCTCCCAATTGTCAAAGAACCTGCCAAAGCTCTTGCTCCAGCATGTGTTCCACCTGTACAGCATTTCTACCTCAATTCACCTGCAGGTTCTGGAGAGAATTCTGCAACTTGTTGGGGGCCGTATCCATCCTCAGTCTGAAGGACAGACTGAACACATGAACCAGCAGATGGAGTCAGTCCTTTGTTGCATCACCTCACATTCTCCCTCCTACTGGGCTAAACATTTGGTTTGAGTTAATATTCCCATTCGGTTCACTAGGCTACCAGCCACCTCTGTTCCCAGACCAGGAAAGCAAATATTTGGTTCACTGGTCCAGGCATTCATTATGTGCTGTTGTTGCACCTGGCTATTCACCTTGCTCTGAACCTTTGAGAGGTACCATTGGGTTGCCAACCTAAGATGTTCCTTTGCCTCCAGGTATACTGTGGGCCAGAAAGGCTGGCTCTCCACTTGGGACCTACCGTTGAAGCTGGCGTCATGCAAGTTGGCATCCAGGTTTGTCAGCTCATTTCCTATATCCAAGGTCATAAATGCTGCTGCAGTACACCTACGCCTGCCTTGTTCATTGAGAATTCACCTCAGGTTTCATGTCTCCCAGGTATCTCCTCTCTACTTTTAATTCCACCAGCTCCATCCAGACCAGCCTAGTGGGATGTCATGAGAAACCCCTTCCTGCAACACATGCTAAAAAAGCTGTGCTTGACTTATATATTGAGGGATTTTGTCCACCTGAAAGGAGTCTATAAAAGCCCATAAAATTTGTGCTTCTTGCATATCAATGAAAGAAGACTATTACCTAAAATAGACCAGCTCAAATCATGGTTTGTAAGCTCTAACCCTAATGTTTTAGTAGTCAGTGAATCTCGGCTATTGTGAGACAGTTTCTTACCCTGAAATAAATATGTCGTGCTACAATTTGTTTTGGCAAGATGGGTTGCCAAAGGTGCCAAAGAACCCCTTCTGATTTTCAGCCACCTTAGCCAGTTCAATTCCCAAAGAGTTTTTATTACTATTAAAGGGTTTGATTCTTACTATTAAGTTATCAAATAATTTTTCTCTTTCAGTGGCTGAGAATTATTGTGTCCATCAGCACCAGCATTCACTTTAATGACATTAAGTGAGGCACTGGCAATATTCATAAAATCTGAGTTTTTGGATGGTAGTAACTGGGACATGCTCCACCCAATCCACAAGCAACAGTTTGACTTTTTGAACCTTCATCAGATATGAATCATACCAGGTCTCAGTACCACTGATAAGACTATCCTGATGGATGTGTTCCTTACAAAATCTCCACATATGTACTACTCTGGTGTATTTTGCAATTGTCTAAGTGACTATTGTTTCACTGCCTGTGTACACAAGAACCATACTGCAAAATTGCCAGTCAAAACCTGCAAGAAAAGAAATTTTAAATATTTAAATATCCAGGCATTTACCTGACTTGGCTGCTTCTACATGACTTTTCAAACAAACTTGTTTTTCATCGGATCCAAAACAAGGTCACTTATGTAGCATGTCAATGTAAAGCTAACTATTTTAACAAACAATTTAAATGTTGTGGTTCTGATCCTAAACAGTTTTGGAAAACAGCAAACGTCTTGAAAATAAACTCTCCTCCTCACTGTTATTTCTTAGAATTGATAATTCTACTGATCTGGCTGTATTAGTGATCTGACTATAAAATGTATGGCTGATGCAGTTCTATGGCCAGCAGTTCATAGAGTTTGGACATTCCCTCATGCCTGCAATTCACATGGTTTCAAATAGTTAAATTTCCTGTCCTGTAGTTTTGGGTTTGGCCCCTGCTCATTCTCTGTCCTATTGTCAGTTATAATTTCTCTCTACAGACCATTACTGAGTGTAAAGGTGTGTGAAAACTACTTAGGCTAGATTCTAAATGGTCAGATGAGCTAAATCCATTTTTTTTAAAATAGCAGCCCCATTATTGCTTTTCCTATTACAGATCTTTTTAATTCATCCATTTGCGCTGCCCAAATATCAAGAGAATGGAAAATAGCTATAGTCAGGCATCTTTTTAAGAATGGTGACTAAACTTGTATTTTTGAGGTTCTGGATAAACTTGTTAATAAGCAGTGAAATAATTATCTATAGCCATCAGTATTTTGTCTGGGATACAGCCAGGCTTTTGGCTAGGTTATAGTTGTGTTACTGCTATTTTAAAGTGAAGTGAAGTGAAATGAAGTATTGGCCTACTGTGCTTGCACACAGAGGAATTTGTCCTCCGCATTTAACCCATCCGTGCAGTAAAACACACACATTTACATACATTGGTGAGGTGAGCACACACTAGCCCTTCCAATCACAAGGCTGGTTCCTTAACCACAAGCCCGCGGCTGCCCCCTCTGTTTTAATTTTTTTTTTCTGTCTTCTTTGGATGTCTAGCAACATTGCACTGCAATATTTATTGACCTGGCCAAAGCCTTTGATTCTGTTGATCAGTCCATCCTGTTGAACAGAATGAGCAGCATAGGGTTCACAGATAATTCTTTAGCTTGGCTCACAAACTATCTATCACTATGGTCACAGCATGTAAAGTTAGATAATGTTCTTTCTTAGCCCTGTCTGGTTATTAAAAGTGTCATGCAAGGGCCAATACTAGGTCCTACATTATTTTATATTATATACATCATTCCCCTTGTTGCTGGCAATGCTTCTTTCATTTATAAGCTGATGATATTAACCTTTATGCTACTGATTTATCCCATGAATCTGTGCTCCCAATGAACCAGGATAGCTTCCTCCAGATTCAAAAGACCTTTGCGACCCTGAAATTGTCATTAAACATTTCAAAGATCAAGACTATGTGGTTTTATCAGAAAATTGCCACAATCATTCCTACTTTTAAACTCACTACAAGTGACCTATCCTAGAATAGGTTACTATAAATATCTAAGTATTTTATTAGAGTACTTTATCCCTTCCTAAATATATTGAAAAGCTACAATCAAAGGTCAAAGCTAAGCTTGTTTTATTTTTTTAAATATAGAAAACTCTCTTCTTCCACTCGTGCCAGAATCACTCTGGTTCAAATGATTATACTTCCTCGGCTTGATTATGGTAAGGCAGTATATAGAGGGGCATGCAAAGGTACACTTCAGAAGTTTCATGCTCTTTGTTATTCTGCTATCCGTTTTGTTACAATGCCCCTTTTAAAACAAATCATTGCTCTCCTTACTCTGGTAAATTGGACCTCATTACACGCTTCTCGCAATATACACTTAAAAAGAATGGTATAAGGTTAAATAAAGTCTATAAGGTTAAGTTAATTAAAAGAGTCTGGAATGACTTTGGGGGTGCAGTCATTGCTACACGGTTTGCAAAAAAGATCTTTCAATATACAATTTATGAAAAATTCAACAAATATTCAATCAGCAATCTTGAATTCATCTTGTTTTTCAAAACAGTACACATTCACACTACTCATACAGTATACACCAGTATTATTCATGCAATAGTTAGAACATGGTTTGGACAAAAGCCACACATGCAAAATACCACTGTAGTTCATATCTAACCACAAATTTGAACAGGAATGTTCAGTGCACCATGTTCTTTTTACCAGGGGTGTTTCAAGCTTTTCAAAAGTGGGGGTGTTCTGGGATGGGGAAGTAAAATAACCCTGAAAGGATCATAGCCAAATTATAATTACAATCATGACCAATTATAACTTCCAGAATTTCTGCATTTTATGTACATCTAGACCTACAGTATGGAAATAAAACCATGAGTAGTACTGTTAACCACCCAAAATGGAAGAACTTATTCATACACCTTGGCCTAAATTTTCAACACTATTTATACTGCTGAGGTGGTGCATCTAAATCTTACTCCTGTTTGACGTCAACATAGTGTAAATACCAGGCAGCACTGACAATGCCTGAGACACCATTACATGCATTGCAAATCAGTGAATCAGCTCACTTTGAAATCTGTAGCTCTTCCCTTGTCACTGACGCTAACCTATACATTTGCTGTGATTGGCTGAAAAGTTGTCTATGTGTTTGTCTGCATGTGTGTGTGTGTGTTTGTGTGTGTGTGTGTGTGTGTGTGTGTGTGTGTGTGTGTGTGTGTGTGTGTGTGCACGCACATGTGTGCACGTGCCTAGGGTTGCCAACCCCTGCGTAGCATATTTTAGTATCGTTTTAATCTGACAAAAGTGGGGGAATGGAATCGTGTGTCAACAAAAGTAGGGGTGTTGAAACACCCACATCTCCTCCGTTTGCTCATCCTTGCTTTTTATTGTTATCTGCAAACCTTCCAGTAAAATGTGTGTTAAATTCTCCTGTCAATTTCAATCTGAATTCAAACTGAAATACTCCTGAACCTTGTCCAGCATGGCATCCATGTTTACAGGGATTTTGATCAGTCTGATCACATAAGGTCTCTTATGTATTAACTCCTTCATTGTGGTGGTGCATTATGGTGGTACTGGTTCTTTTATGCAATGTAAGACATTATAGTGCTTTATTGTAATTATGATTTAAAGTTGTTTACTGTAAGTTTACAGCACTGTAAAATTTACAGTATTTTTGTAATCCTGTAAAATTTACAAAGATTTGTTACAGTGTTTGCAAAAATAAAATGAAATAACTTGGAGTTCAACCAAAGATTAACATAAGCATGAATAGGCTTAAAAGTTAGCAATTATTCACATTTGGCATGTATGTTTTTGGAATATTCTCAGAATGGTTATATAGCATAGATAATGTTTTTATATTGCATGTAGAAATGCATTTTTATGCATGAACATGTCCTCTGTACATGATGATAAGAGAATTCTTTTTCACAAACAGTGATATTACATTATAGCAAAAGTAGTTTTACTATTATTTCTGCCCAGACACATGATACTGTATAGGCATGGCTGATGAGGAACTTGGAGATGGGGAAAAGATCCTATTGTTTCTCATCTGAAGCATTAATTATTTCTTATTAATTGTTCCTTTAGTCAGAATTGCACTTATGGAGTTAGGATTGCACAATGTAGGTAGGAGGGTGGAACGTAGGATGGGGTAGGGCAGTCCCGGTCCTTGGAAACAAGCTGAGAAAAGCTCTCATTTTGGAATGTGTGAAGGACAGAGGAGTAAGTATTGAGACATTTGCAACTATTGTATACACTCGTCAAGTCTACTCGTAAGTAGAATAATGACTATTATATAGAGATTTTTTTAAATCTCATTGAGATTGATTGAGATTATTTATTAATAATCAAAATTAAGGACCAAAAAGAAATTTTCCCTTTGTCTCCTAGCAGTTCGAGATGAAATATCTGATCTGGGACATGGGACAGTCACATGGGACAGTGTATCTGTAACTGCTAAACATAGGGACATGAATTAAAGAGAGTCCCCATACCTGGTAATAATATTTGAGCCCTTTATTATTTGACTTTGGTTTCTGTATAAACTGATATACTAAATACTTACATTATTATTATTATTATTATTATTATTATTATTATTATTATTATTATTATTATTATTATTATATTATTGTTGTTGTTGTTGTTGTTGTTGCTGCTGTTGTTGCTGTTGCTGTTTATTTATATTTTACATTATATGTAAATACTCATAGTTAATGGAATTGATTTTGCAAAGTATTCATATATTCTTTGTCATACACACTACTCCATACTCCATAGACAACACTGTGTTCTATTCATGACTGTTTATACCAATCTAATCTGTTAAAACATTAATCTGTCATACTTACAACAACAATTAACCTGAACTGGAAGAGATTGAACTGGAACCTGAACTGGAAAATCCTGTTTACATTGGAGCGGTTTTAAAGATATAATAATAAATATGGGATAAACTGTGAATAGTAATATGTTGTGAATTGGCTGTGCTTAGACACTTTATGTAGAGCTCAGCATATGCACACAATTCTGTTAATACTGTATACAATTATTTGAGAAAAACCATACAATGTTATGAAAAGCACAATAGAGATAGATATGGCCCTCACTATGGCATGTTTTTTGTATCTATATTAGTTTTGTTTGTTTGTTTGTTTGTTTCAAATATTAATGTGAAGTACCAGAAATATGGAGAGGAATTTGTGCCAAATTGAAAAGTAATCACTGCAGTACCAAAACGTGAAATGCATATTAATAATATACAAATAATATAATGCATGTATATTTTTCCATTGTGGCATGCAGAATACGTGCCAAAATGAAAAACAAAACCACTATTACATTATTTTTCACATTGCTTGCTCTTTACTGAAAAACAATAAATGAGGATTTGCATTTTCAAAATGCCATACTGAATTCGTGTCACAATTAAATACCAAACATCCATGAAACCACCTCACTGACATGCAATGCACATGAGATTGCATTTAAACAGTGACACGTGAAAAAAGTGCCAAAATAAAAAGTAAAAGATCCATTACAATTATTGAATGTCACTCGATGTCTTAACAGAAAAACAATGTCTGTGTATTTGCATTTAAAGAATTAAATGCTTAATTCATGTCAGAATTGAAAACAAAGCACCTTAAAATGCAATCAGATCAACTGATCGTATTCCTCTGCATGGTGCTCTGAACGTGCCAAAAAGAAATACAAAGCATGTGATTGTATGTCGAAGACCCTGTGAACATGCCAAAAGGAAATGCAAAGTGTGTGATTGTTTTTCGAAGACCCTGTGAACGTGCCAAAAAGAAATACAAAGCACGTGATGGTAATTCGAAGACCCTGTGAACGTGCCAAAAGGAAATGCAAAGTGCATGATTGTTTTTCGAAGAGTAGCAGTGCGGAGTTCATGCCAAAATGAAATGTAATTGCTGCCCATTCAAAATCCTGTACTAGATTTGGGGGCATGGCTAAGAAGCCAGTCAGAAGAAATCACTTGTATCTGTGTTTTAATCCAGAGAAAATGTCTTTTCACAACAGAGTCAAAGAGAGGCTTTTTAATTATGCTGCTTAGTGGACAGGTGTTTTCAAGTGTCTTGCTCACTGTTGTACTGCTGGAGCCTGAGCCTTCATTCCTCAGCACGTTTTTTGACATTTTGTTTACGTTTTCGCCATGTACTGTAAGGACTTGGGCCTGTTCTCTAAAACAAGCACATAGTTGTCTGTAACTGAACAATGCCCAATTTGTAGAATTATAGCGTTTATTTTCTCTTTCACGCTGTTGTGAAAAGACATTTTCTCTGGATTAATTTACAGCTACAGGCGATTTCTTCTGGCTGCTTTCTCTGCCATGCCCCCAAATCTGGTAGAGGATTTTGATTGGACAGTGATTACATTTCATTTTGGCACAAATTCCTCACTGCTACTCTTCAAAAAAACAATCACGTGCTTTGCATTTCTTTTTGGCACGTTTACAGGGTCTTCGAAATACAATCATGCACTTTGCATTTCTTTTTGGCACGTTCACAGCGCCACACAGGAATGCAGTGCGGTTGACCTGATTGCATTTTAAGGTGATTTGTTTTCAATTTTGACAGGAATTCAGCATTTAATTCTCTCTCATGTGCATTGCATTTCAGTGGGGTGGGTTCATGGTGTTTTGTATTTAATGCTGAATTCATGTGACACGAATTCAGTATCATTTGCATTTCACGTTTTAGTACTGCAGCGATTGCTTTTCAATTTGACATGAATTCCTCTGTAAGTTGAACATTTTGGTAAATAGTTTTATACACATGCAAAGGTATTACTCTGATTTTGGGTTAATCTTCTGTATTGTGACTATTTCTCCAAACAATGAAACCACTTTATGAAATAAAAAAAGTCTTGTGAGCAAATGACAGTTAATTCAAGGGTACATTCAGTGTTTTAATTTGATTTGTTATAGTTTGCGGTACAGTTTATGAAGTAGTCAACACAAATTGCCAGAGTGATATAGTTCATGGTAGACTTAATCTATGCCCTAAATAAAACTGTATTCTATGCAGATGTTCTGTGGAAAAAATGATTATAAAATGAACAATTTTTGCCTGTGATTATACTGTATGACTGTACTTACCATCTCTTTCTAGACTGAGATTCCTATGATTTGAAAATGAAGTGCTACCTGAGACACATGCTCAGAAGCTATCTGGCCAAAAGCAGACTTTGCCAAAAACGTTTGGTGACCAAGGATGGCCACTGTAACATTGAATATGGCAATGTGAGGTACAGTAACTTCTTTGCCTATGTGTTAGACTTCTGGACCACCTTTGTGGAGATCCGTTGGCGGTTTGTTTTTTTGTTCTTTGTGGCTTCATTCACTCTAAGCTGGTTCATATTCGGACTCTTATGGTATTGGATTGCCCAGAACAATGGAGACTTACCATGGCAAAATCCACCTGCTAACCACAAAGTATGTGTATATAATCTCACTGGACTGACCAGTGCCTTCCTCTTCTCTCTGGAAACACAGACAACTGTGGGGTATGGGGGACGAGAGATCACTCCATATTGCCCTAGTGCTATTGTTCTCATCATTATCCAGATTCTTGTGGGTTCAATCATTAACAGCTTCTGGTGTGGAGTGGTTATGACCAAAATTTCTCTACCCAAGAAAAGGGTCAAGACCATAGCGTTTAGTGAAATGGCAGTTGTCTGTCCAAAAAGAGGAGTCCTCTGTTTGCAAATAAGAGTGGCTAATTTACGCAAATCTTTGATGATTGGCAGCCAGATTTATGGAAAGCTGCTCAGAACAACAGTAACCCCTGAAGGTGAAACCATTATTCTGGACCAGGTCAATGTTGACTTCATGGTAGATGTCGGAAAGGATAACCTGTTTTTTGTATGCCCCTTGACCTTATATCATGTGATTGACAAGACAAGTCCATTCTTCGAAATGTCAGTGGAGACTTTAAATCAACAGGAGTTTGAGTTGGTGGTATTTCTGGATGGAACAGCTGAGTCCACCAGCTCTTCCTGCCAGGTCAGGACTTCTTACCTACCTGAAGAAATTATGTGGGGCTACAAGTTTCTGCCCATCATCTCCCGCAGTAATGGAAGGTATCATGTGAACTTTTCCAATTTTGCCAGAGTGGAGCCAACAGTGACTGCCAGCTCAGCCAGATGCATCAATGATGATAACTATCATTATCACTGCTCCACAAATGGCTTTGATAATCATGGCTTTATGGTTATCAACATTGACAATCCTATCAACACAAAAATGTGAATTTTGAGGATTTATCTCTGAGGCTTTGATTATTTTGACTCACTTTGACTCAAACACAGAGATAAAGCTTCCAAGATAACTTGCATTTCAAATTATAAATGTTGTTATGTCGAACTATCAAAATTGAAAAAAAAGGAAACACATTTGAACATGTGAGTTCATAGCTTTATACTACACAATGTTAATTGATTTTATATTATAATATGCACCAAACCTTTTTTTGGGTTAGGTTGGACATCATTCTTTACTGTAATGTCATAGAATAAAATTCTGATCCATGTAAATGCTGATATACTGTTCCAGAGTGCATGATGTATATGAATCAGTCTTAAGACTTTAGATTGAACAGAACCAGCATAAGCCTTTTTGGGCCCCTAAGCAAAATTTAATTTGCGGGCCCCCACCAGCTCAGCACTGCCAATACTATTGACTACTGTAAATGATCAGTTCCAGATTTTTCAGTTCTAGTTTAAATTCAAAATGTAACATATTTTAGTGCAAACAATAACATAATTTTTTTAATCAATAAAATCAGTTTTATTCAATATTTTGTGTCAAGTCATTGATTTTTTTAGTAGGCAGCCATTACAAAAACAAACAAAGAAACAAAATAACCTAATAAACAAACAAACCAAAAACGCATTTCAAGGTCTCTTGTGGAACATTTCATGCACTCTTGTGGGCCCTCTGGTGGCCATGGGGGCTCTAAACACGCAGATTTTCATTGCAGTTACTACTACTACAACTACTACTATTATTGCTGTTAATGTATATTATTAGGTTTTTTTTTAAAGCTTTAAAGACTATTAACTATTACAGGCCCGGATTCAGTGGACCCAACTGCAGAGTGATGGCCCTGCTTATTGGTTTATATTATATTAATGACAAACAAAGGAGATGCCAAGATGGTGTGCTCAAACGAAGAGAAAGGAAGGTTGAAATAGTGAGAACTAATAAGTGGTGGGACTTTCCCAAATACAAAATACTTTTTCTCTTTTGACAATAAATTCTCTTTGGTCCATGGTGGAGAGACAAAACAGACAGCAACCCGTTTAAATACCTCAGAGGTGGCCCCCTTCTGCCATGCTCTCCAGTAATGCAAAATAAACTGTTCTGTGTTAGGATCCCTACCTCATGCTCCTCCTTCATAAACATGGGGATAGCATAAACCCAAACTGACTCTCAAATGGTGTTGAGTGTTCTCTGCCCATGAGGAGGGAGAGCAATCTTTATTGACGTGTTCAGATTGGTGATTAGACTGGGGGTGGATACCAGAAGAAAGGAAGCCCCTAAGAGCTGGCAGAAGGTTTTCCAATAATGGCTAATAAACTGGGTGTCCCGGTCAGACACCAGGCCGCTGGGCATCTCATTCACCCAAAGAATGTGCTGTATTAGCAGCTGTGCCATCTTCTTGGGAGCTTGGGTAGGGCCATAAATTTGCAATCTTTGAAAAAGTGGTCTACCAAGACCAGGATCACTGTACTACCCCTGAAGGCAGGAAGGCATGTAATGACTTCCAGGAAAACATGGGACCATGGGCAGTCGGGGATGGAGAAAGGGTGGAGATGGTCTGTTGGTTTTGGCCAGGGGACCTTAATACAGGCACACACTTGAACCTCTTTCTCCATGTGTCTCCACTCTCAAAGACTGCAGGAGTGTTCATTAGCCCAAAGGGCATTGCCAGGTATTCAATGTCAACATCAGTGTAATAAACACTGCCTACCACTTATCCCCCTGCCGTATCTTTATAAGACTGTAGGCACTGTGCAGATCTAACTTGGTAAAAAATAGTTGCCTGCTGCAGCACCTCAAATGCAATGGACATAAGTGGCAAGGGTGGTGGTCCTTCCTGTCCTTTTTCTTGGGCCCTTTGCTTACTGAAGACCTCGCTCAAATCCCAATACTCCCTTGGAACCTTTGATGAATTCAGGTCCGGTTGAAGGTCAGATGAATTCTCTCCCAATGTGGAGATACTGCTTCCAGCATGACAAACTGAGAGCTAAGCACCACTGGAATCCAAAGGCTGTGTCCTTTCTCTCTCCCTTTGAGGGAGGGTGTTACGACCCTAAGGTGGCACTAGGGGTAAGTAACTTGTGTTTCTAGAGGTAGTGAACAAGGTAAGCCAAAAAAACACAAACAATGTTACTCAAATGACGTCAAGCTTTACTTGTCTAGACTCTTAGTGCTGTACATATGTGGGCACCAATATATACAAAAATATACAATATATACGACAAACACTGAACCCTGAGGGGCTGGATGATACTGGTGCTAAAGGAAAGAAATCAATATAATAAAACAAGTTTTCCATAATCTAAAGTTTACACAGTCATTCCTAAACAAAAATAAAATAATAAACAAAATGCTATCTTCTCTAGACTTCCCTATCAAACATAAATACAGTGGGTAGTACTTGCTTCTTACCTAGGGTGTCTGTACATTAATAATAATAATAATAATACATTTTATTTATATAGCGCTTTTAGGAACCTCAAAGATGCTGTACAGCAGTTAAAATATCATTCAAGATATCATAAAATACAAAAAACAAACAACATAAATCACAATTTATTTAGAACAGTAATTATAATTTTAAAGCTAGTCTAGACAGATGAGTTTTGAGGAGTGATTTGAAGGTTGGCAGGTCAGGACAGTGAAGTAGCTGCTGAGGGAGAGAGTTCCACAGTGATGAAGCAGCAACAGAAAATGCTCTATCACCCCAGGTCCGATGCTTGGTCCTAATGCAAGTGGACAAAAGGTTAGCATTGGAGGAGCAAAGGCTACGGGATGGAGTATGATGATGGAGAAGTTCAGTGAGGTAGGTGGGGGTCTGACTATGGATGGTCTTGTGAGTGAGTAGAATAAATTTTGTACTGAATGCATTGGGGAATAGGCAGCCAATGGAGTTCTTATAGGACAGGTGTAATGTGGTCACGGGAGCGAGTGTGAGTGAGGAGACATGCAGCTAAGTTCTGAATATACTGTAGTTTTTTGAGGACTTTGTTGGATGAGCCATAGAGAATGCTATTGCAGTAGTCAATTCTG
>JAOVVH010000039.1:10128421-10141569 GCA_028566435.1 Scorpiodoras heckelii
AGAATCTGTCCACAGGACAACTATAAGTCGTGCACTCCACAAATCTGACCTTTATGGAAAAATGGCAAGAAGAAAACTATTGTTGAAAGAAAGACATAAGATGTGCCATTTGCAGTTTGCCACAAGCCATGTAATCTTGTAATAATAACTTCTTATGTCTTTCTTTCAACAATTATGTGCTACTTTGTGTTGTTCTATCACTTAAAATCTCAATAAAATACATTTAAGATTGTGTTTGTAAGGTGACAAAATGTGAAAAAGTTCAAGGGGTATGAATACTTTTGCAAGAAACTGTAGGTACACTTTGATGCACTTGTGCAAACTTTGAAAGTGTGACTTTTCTTTGCAAGTGATGATATTTAAATAATTTTTCTTGTGTTACAGACTCATTATGTGATCTCTGAGGGGCAGAGTGAGATGGATAATAAACAAGATAATGCCCCGTCCACTACCACTGAGGTAAACACTGACCCACTGGAGCAGCCATCTGCCAGTCCACAGGCCACCACCCAATACATAATCAAAACCACAACTAATGTATCTGGTGCAAGTGAGGTACAAATCACAAAACCTTAAGCCTGGATGTGTCCCATTGCTTTGAATGGTCTGTCATGATTTTAACTTCATGTTAATTTTAGTTAAATGAATCTTTTTTATGTTGAGATATTACATTTAAATGTGAGACTTCTTTGAAGTATTGGGCAGATTTTATTTTTTGTTTAGTACAAAATATGTAGTTTTCCTAAATATCACATTTTAAAGTCTTGCTGTTGATCTAGATTAGCAGTAACAGATTGAGCTGAGTTTGACACTGAATGTATAAAATGTATAGAACAATTAAAATTTTTGAATTTATTTCTACATCCATAAATACAGGTCCTTTTTTCCCTGTTATTCATGTATGTTTTGACTTGTGTTTTTTTGGTTTGTAATGTACCATGTATCAAGTATATATTAAAGCTGCTTACACTGTGTAACTAACAATTTTTACATTCCTGGTTCATGGATGTTTAGTATTTATTTGACGTATGCATTTCTGTTTACAGTGAGCTGAATAACCTAAAAAGCCACAAATAAATAGAAATAAAAAGGAAATACAAAGGATAAAATTAAGTCACAATTTATAGGGGAGTTCAGTGTAAAGAAGAGTAGCTATGTCATTTGAATTGGTAAAGTTTATAATGTGTAAGCATCTTGTCTGCAGATGAATATGTCTTGATGTATTTAGTGTTGGCAAGATGAACTGTTTTTTTTTTTGTTTGTTTGTTTGTTTTTGATACCTGTGTATCCCAGATTTTGTTGTAAATGTTTTGGAATGCCAAGGTGCATTGGATCTTGTGTGAGCACTGCAGCGGAAATAAGTTTTAAAACATATAAATGGTTTGTCATACACAGAACAATGTACACATTTAGAACAATGTACACATTTAAAAGCAAAGGGCAATCAATAAAATTAATTAATAACTGAAGTATGAGAGCATGTGTTATATAGATTGTCTTGTTTGTTTACTCAGGTTTAATGTACTGTTTTTACACAGTGGTTATATTCATGAGAGGAACAGTTAGTATTTCACACTTGTTGATGGGTTAATATCTCCAATTCCTGTAACATACATGTTTTTGGACTGTGGGAAGAAACCCACACAGAGAATATGCAAACTCCACACAGAGGGAACCCAGGTCACCCTACCCAGGAATTGAATCCAGGGCCTTCTTGCTGTGAGGTGTCAGTATTATCCACTGCACTGCCTTTTATATACAGTTGTATTCAAAATTATTCAACCCCCACTGCAGTACACTGTTTTAGCAAGTTTGACACTTATTTTTTTATCTTGTGCACAATCAGATCAAATAAGGCCTTGTATAATAAACAAACGCAACTTAAATTACAACAACATATACCAACAAATGCCCTTTTTGTGATTTCCTCATTGATAAAATTATTCAACCCCTTAAAGATTACCACTCTTGGGAACAGAGGTTTCAATCAGGTGTTGAAAGACAGGACTTGTCAGAGGCAGGGACTCAGCTTTTGGCCCAGACAATAAGGCGCACACACTGCGAGATGAAGGCCTCCGTGCCAGAACTCCCAGGCGCACCTCCCTGCTGACTCCAAAGCACAAGAAGAGTCGACTCCAGTATGCCAAAAACCATGTGGACGAAACACAAAGGTTTTGGGATACTGTTCTCTGGAGCGATGAGACAAAATTGGAACTCTTTGGGGCTATGGCTCAATGATATGTCTAGAGGAGGTAGAACGAGGTCTGTACAGAAAAGAACACCTTGCCTACTTTGAAGCATGTAGGTGGGTCAGTCATGCACTGGGGCTGTTTCGCTGCTTCAGGTATAGGGAATCTCCACAGTGTGGAAAGTACCATGAATTCAGTTAACTACCAGTAGATCTTGGGTGGAAATGTCATGCAGTCAGTGACAAAGCTGAAGCTTGGGAGACTTCGGACCTTCCAACAGGACAATGATGGTTGAATAATTTTGAGCACAACTGTATATGTCGAACCTCATGGCTTGTTTTTGCTCTGAAATGCATCGTCAGCTGTAAGACCTTATATAGACAGAGGTGTGTCTTTCCAAATCATGTCCAATCAACTGAATTTACCACAGGTGGACTCCAGTCAGGGTCTAGAAACATCTCAAAGATGATCAATAGAAATGGGAGGTCCCCAGAGCTAAATTTCAGTGTCATAGCCAAGGGTCTAAATACTTATGAACATGCAAAATTTTTGTTTGTTTGGGGGTTTTTTTAAGTAAATTTGCAAAAGTTTCTGTTTTGTTGCAAAAAATTCTGTTTTCACTTTTTCATTGTGGGGTATTAAATGCAGATTGATGGGGGAACACTTGAGTTTTTTTTTTTTTTTTTTAAGCACAAGGCTGCAATATAACAAAATGTGAAAAAAAAAAAGTTAAAGGGTCTGAAGACTTTCCGAATGCATTGTATATGTCATGAAAAATGATAAAACTCTTTAGTAATTATTTTAATACTCAGTTGATGCTAGAGATGAGAGTGGTTTAAGTTTACTTCACTGTGATGCCCTCTTGAGGCTGAGTGAGTGTTAAGTACTTTTGGGCTCTGTCACACCGCATTCTACACATTCTTCTGTAGATTGAACAAAGCTTCAAAACAAAGGAAACTAGAAGATGCAGCTGCTAAGCTGGTGTTACAGGACAAACAAGTCTTTTATTTCTGCTTAACCTGATAGAGAACAGATGAACAGTCATACAGTGTGCCAACCAAAGCATTTACTCCTGTGCCTCAGCTGACGATGGTAGATGTAATGGACCTGAATGGGTACAGAAAGGGGAAAGGAGAAGGAAAGAAGAGAGGGGAAGATTATAATGAAATGGAGGATGGTGTGGGTGATGAGCAGAAATGGTGCTGGAAGAAGTAAGTATATAAAGCAGTGGAGCATGTATGTGTTTGTTGAATTGATTGTGTATATATAAGTACTAGTGTCATTCTTGTTTATATACTTTTACATTTATGACTGTTTTATGATTTAAAGTAGCACAGTACATTCAGGTTCATCTTTAACAACTGCTTTACTCAGTGGAGCCCTTCTGGGAAACACTGGGCATGAGGTGGGAATAGACATTGGCTAAGATGCCAGTTCATCAGATTATCACACATACATGCATTCAGTAAAAGCTAGGAGTAATTTAGAGTTGCCAGTTCACTGACTAGCGGCTTTTGGAGGTAGGAGGAAACCCACCCAAACACAAAGAAGAACATCTGAGATTCTGTAAACTCAGGATTGATCCATAAATCCTGGTGCTGGGAGGTGGCTACCCTTTGTGCCAACATACTGTCCCTCAGTAGAACATTTAATCCATTTAAAGAATAGTATATTTATTATATATATAAAATATAATAATAGCACATTATTTATTACCATTATTACAATTATTTTAACATTTATTATTTCCCAACAGTCTGCAGTGGGGGCACTGTCCCAGATGGATTCAATGTCTGACTCCAGTAGCAGTAGTGTGGGTGGTGTTTCAGGAAGAGATACACCTTCTAGAGGTTGGAGGCTGGCTGCTGATGGCTGGGATACTGTGGATAGGCCTAATGCTCTGTGTTTCTTTTCTAAAGTTCATTAACAAATACAGATGGCAATATAAGCAGGTAAGTTCATGTGTACATACACAAATCTTGTCTCATGATGATAAGTTATAGTACTACTTTTTTTTTCTATATTAAATTATTTTTTCAAATAAGCACAGTGATGTCTCCCAGGACAAACAATACATAATTTGTGACATTAACAGTTGTCTAACCTTATTTTTACAGAAGAAAGTCTCAGAGAAGAGTGAGAATGTTGAGAAAAGGACTGGCCAACTTTATCAGGCGTGGTAAGACAAATATAGTACAAGAACACCTGATTTGCCTTAATTATTGCTACTCTAATTAAGCCACTCCTATTTGTGTGGTAATCAGGGAAAACCCTTCACATTATCCAATTTTGACATTTTATAGTATACTTGTGTAATTGCAGTTGGATTCCACAGAAAAGACACAAACTCACAAACAACTGTCTATAAGCAAATGCTGTTTATTTATGAGGGGTCCACGCACAGGTGCTGAAACCCTATTTTTTATTACTATTTTTCTTTCTTCTTCATAAGTGTTCCAAGCTCTTAGTGCTGGAACTGTATAATTTTTAGTTCTGTTGCTTCTTGTCTGTCTGTCTTCTTCTTCTTCTTCTTGCTCTTCTTCTTCTTCTTCTTCTTCTATTATTATTATTATTATTATTATTAATATTATTATTATTATTATTAGTAGTAGTAGTAGTAGTTTTTGTTTTTGTTCTGTTTTTTCCTCTATTTTCCTTCTCTTCTTCTTCTTCTTCTTCTATTATTATTATTATTGTTATTATTATTATTATTATTATTATTATTAGTAGTAGTAGTAGTAGTAGAAGTAGTAGTTTTTGTTTTCGTTCTGTTTTTTCCTCTTTTTTTCTTCTCTTCTTCTTCTCCTGATTCTGCCCTAAAAGTGATGGTGCAGCACAAACTGTAAGGCATAGAGACATTAATCTTGACATGAGTCCCTCCCGCTACTCAGGTGATCAGTGAGAGTCCTTTCAGCCTCAAGGGGGCGCTACAGTGAAGTGTCAAATTTTAAGGCCTGGAGCTCCTGCTAACTCCTAAACAGTAAGGTCTACACCCAAAATTATGTTTCTACCTTATTCCATGACTCAAAGAAAACTAATTTGCGATTTGGACCATACAGCTATGCCTGCTTTGATTTTTTATTTTTTTTTGCTAATTTGCATAATATCTGAAAAATACTTTTGCAAACTACTCCCTGGATTTTTCTCCCATTCTCACACTGGTATCTTACCATTCGCAGATGCTGAAGTTGAGTAATTATCAAAACATGTTGACATTTCCAAACAATATGGCCACCATATGCAAATCATTCTTCTCCCAAATTTGCTTTGGCTGATTTTGATGAAACTTGACATGCGAGTATTTGTCTAAATTTTGGCAAAATTATGTTAATCAGGGGCATTATAATAGCAAGGTACAGTTGTGTTTAAAAGCACAATTATTAGCAGTGTGTTTAAAAAAGTGGGTAAAGCTTAAAATTCTTACAATAGCTTTTATTTTCATACACACAAATGCATTGAAAACACTGTATATTCTATTCCAAATCAAAACATGAATTAACATTTATCAAATGTGTTATTACTTTACAGAAAGTGAAGAAAAGGGAATATTATGCTGTTCAAAAATATTGCAGTGTCTGCATTTTTCTTTACAAATGCAAACATTTACTGTATAAACTGAAAAAATGCTTGAATATTTAGCTTTTCTGTGAATCACTAAGCTAATATTTAGTTGTGTAAACACTGTTTCTGAGAACTGCTTCACATCTGTGTTGCATGGAGTCAACCAACTTCTGGCACCTGTGAGCAGGTGTTCCAGCCCAGGATGATTGGACTACATTCCACAATTCCTCTGCGTTTCTTTGTTTTGCCTCAGAAACAGCATTCTTGATGTCACCCCACAAGTTTTCTATTAGATTTAGGTCCAGAGATTGGGCTGGCCACTCCATAACGTTAATCATGTTGGTCTGGAACAGGATGTTGCACCCATTTCAAGGGCATTTCTTCTTCGGCATGAGGCAACATGACCTTTTCAAGTATTCTGATGTATTCAAACTGATCCATGATCCCTGGTGTGTGATAAATAGGCCCCACACCATAGTATGAGAAAAATCCCCATATCATGATGCTTGCACCACCATGCTTCACTGTCTTCACAGTGTACTGTCGTTTGAATTCAGTGTTTGGTGGTAGTCTGACAAACTCTCTGTGGCCCCAAAAAGAACAATCTTGCTTTCATCAGTCCACAAAATGTTGTGGCATTTCTCTTTAGACCAGACACTGTGTTTTTTGGCAAATTGTAACCTCTTCAGCATGTCATTTTTGCAACAATGGGACTTTGCGGGGATTTCATTCCAATAGCTTGGCTTCACGTCTTCTAATTGTTACAGTACTCACAGATAATTTTAGACCTTCTTTGATCTCCCTGGAGCTGATCATTGGCCGAGTCTTTGCCATTTTGGCTGTTCTTCTATCAATTTGAATGGTATTTTTCTGTTGTCTTTCTGGTTTTGGTTGCCATTTTAAAGCATTTGAGATCATTTTAGCGGAGCAGCCTATGATTTTCTGCACTTCTTAAATGTTTTCCCCTCTCCAATCAAGATTTTAATCAAAGTATGCTGTTCTTCTGAACGATGTCTGGAGCGACCCATTTTACTCGTTTTTTTAGAGAGATATTCACTATAACCAGCATGCTCAACATCTGCTGCTTTCATCCTTTAATAATGACCACCTGTTTGACTTGACTAATTGAAATTCACGCTGCTATTATTTTGAACACACCCCTTTTAGTTAATTATTCAATTTCACAGAATCAGCAGCATGCATGTCATGACTGTTGGTCTGTGGTTTTTTATTACTCTAAAACACCTACTAGTGTAAGGATCCCACTCGAGAGGTTGGAGACAAGTGCAGATTTGTTTAAACACACACGTGAATACACACAAGTTCAAATCAAAATGCGAGCAATATCAGAAAAAGGCAAACAGAATAAAATGGCAAAAAGTGAAAACAAAGCAAAATCCAAAAGAACAACAAGGCTTAGCTTTAGACGCGGTAACCATTCGCATTGATTCGCAAGGGAAAGCATTCTGAAAGTCTTTTGTATAATTCCTTCGCGTCTCATTAGCCAAGACATGGAATTGCCTCCAGGTGGAGGCAATTACTGGGGCACTCTGAGTAATGTGGTCTACCGTTGTATTCTTGAAAAAGGCCACTTTGGCGCCATCCGTGGACCTGACAACTAGTAAATTTTTTGCCATGTAGAAATATAATTTCTTCCAAACACAGTGATTGATCTGGTTAGTGATGTTGGACTTCTATTATTAGCTATTGTCTCTGCATCAACAATTTTGATCAACCTGAAATTTGGCACACTACATCTTTGTGCAAAATGATATGTTATGGACAACCTGATTTGTAAAAATTGTGATCGCAATTGGTCAATCAGAATTCAATAGGCATTTGATAGACTTCCAATTGGCCAGTCACCACAAAAATGAATGGTGTGTGCAGACAGAGACTTTCTATTTACATGTGAGGTTTCATAATAATCCTCCACTGGGGGCACTATTAGTGTATCCAACATTGAAATCAAGCATATCTCACTGTACATTTCAAATTGTACACATGAAACTTGATGTATATCATGCAATGCAGTCACTAACAATTTTGCAATTGCATGTGGTTCAAAAATGCTTAGTATTTCCTCCTTGCCAGTTGTGGGAATATAGCACTTTTCAAACTATTCATAGGATTTTTATCCTATCGCCACAGAATTGCTTTTGCTGCAATTTCTAGAGCATGTAAATAAATAATTGTCAAAAATTTGCTGGCATTTCAAAACAACATAGCCTTCATATGCAAATTTATATTCCAGCAAATTTGCCGCTTTCACTTAAACAGCTACCGCTCATGAATTCTTTGGCAGATTTGGACAAAAATTCACAAGGCAATTGACAGGCATACCATTGGCCAATCATCATGGAAATTAAATGGTATATCCATGTAGGGACGTTCTATGAATTGTCATGTTTCATAATAATTACATGAACTATTGATGTAATCAACCTTTAAATCAAGCATCTCTCACGCTACATTTCACCTGCAAGCATGACACCTGATCCCAATCATGTGCAGCAGAGTCCATAACAACTTTGTCACTGGATGGATTTTTAAAAAAAAATCATAGTATTTCCTAGTATTTAAAATTGCACTGTTCAAACTAGTCCTAGGATTTTCATCCAATCACCTTAAAATTGATCTTGTGAAATGCGAGCGCAGACACTGTGACAAGCAAGAAAGAAAAAGGGTTCAAGATGTACATATCGAGTTATATTGACAACTATGGCAGATCTCGATGAGCCATTTCTTCCGAAGAATCTCCTCCTCAGGAAAAGAATGAAAACTCACTACTGAGTTATATTGTAATGAAACAGAGGAAACTGGTACAAAACAATGCTCTGAAGCACCCTCTCACATTTCTGAAAAAAACTTGTACCGAAATTCATATTGGATTCGCACTGAACACTTTACAGACAATTAAATTAGCTGGTGAAAACATAGACAGGAAGTAAGACTGCCAGTATAACCTAGAGCGGAACTACGTCACAGCCTCTATTGGCTGCTGGGGGATTGTAACGGTGGATGCGCAGATAAAGGTGTGGGGGTACAGGAGAAGGGAGTTCGCTTCACAGCGAGACGTGAGCCAGACCACAAAGACGCCGGAGCGTGCAGAAACATCTGCTCTTTATTTACGTGTAATGCCAAAACCACAAACATTCTTGCAAATGTCCTCCTCATCAGAGTCCAAAACCTCTGAAGCCACATAAGGGTATCTGTGGTCCAGGAAGTCCTCATCATCTGCGGAGACGTCGTACATGGAAGCCAGGCAATAGGACACAGACATGTTAAACAAAACAAAAAAATCCCAGAAAACTAATGAAAAGCACTCAGGGGAAAACTCAAAGGAAAAGCACAACCATTTAACCCATAAACACAACACAGAAAAAACATTACTCACATAACATCCATAAACAATGTCATTAAACTTATGTTACGTAAAACAAACAACACACATGCCATAAACAATGATCCGCCCCGAGGAACAGAAACAAAGGAGTATATATGCAATAGGGGCTAATGAGGAAATAAGGATCAGGTGAGCAGTGAATGAGGATGTGGAAGTAATTCTGCGAAGTATTCAAAGGGGCCTCGTCACAAACCAAGTACCTGTGATGAGAGCACCAAAACAAAACAACATTGTGTGGTGGGCCTGGGCGCCTGGGGGGCATGGTCCCAGTCCAGTCCTTTGACCCCAGGCTGTTCTTGGTGTCCAGGCATGGGACCGGTGTGACCGCAGCTTGCCACAATGCCAGAGGGCAGAGCGGCATCCCCAGTGGAGCCAGAGAGGGGAGCAACGCTCTCAGCGAAGCAAGAGTGGGGAGTGATGCCCCAAGTGGAGCCAGAGGGGGGAGCAATGGCCTCCATGAGGACCAGGGAAAAAGCAATGGCCACTGCAGAATGGGAGGGGAGAGCGATGTACAGAGCAAGGCAAGGAAACAGAGTGATGTCTGGAGTGGAGCAGGCAGTCGGAGAGATTTTCTAGACTGAGTAGAGAGGCAGAGTGACGTCCTCACCTCGTCGGTGAAGCAGGCAGGTGGAGTGATGTCGTCGGCAGAGCGTGCAGGCGGAGAGACATCCTCGACAGGGAAGGGAGGCGGAGTGACGTCCTCTCCAGGGGAGGGAGGGTGGGTGACATGGTCTGCAAAGCAGGAAGGCGGAGCGACATCGTCTGCGATGCGGGAAGGTGGAGCGACATCCTCGGCAGAGCAGGAAGGCGGAGTGACATCCTCAGTGGAGCAAGAAGGCAGAGCGATGTCCTTGGCAGATCAGGAAGGTGGAGCGATGTCCTCGACAGAGGATGGAAGGTGGGCAACGTCGTTGGTGAAGCAGGCAGGCGGAGCGATGTTGTCTGCGACACAGGTAGGTGGAGTGACATTGTCTGCGAAGCAGGGAGGCAGAGTGACGTCGTATGCGATTCAGGGAGGCGGAGCAACCTTGTCTGCAAAGCAGGAAGGCGGAGCGACGTCCTCAACAAGGGAGGGAGGATGGACGACATCGCTGATGAAGCAGGTAGGCGGAGCGATGTCCTCGACAGGGAAGGGAGGTGGAGTGATGTCCTTGGCATAGCAGGAAGGCGGAGCGACATCCTCGACAGGGGAGGAAGGGTGGGCGATGTCGTCTGCAAAGCAGGCAGGTGGTGTGACATCGTGTGTGTAGAAGGAAGGTGGAGCGACGTCATTTGCGAAGCAGAGAGGCAGAGAGACATTGTCTGCTAAGCAGGGAGGTGGAGCAATGTCCTCAACAGGAAAGGGAGGAGGAGTGATGTCCTCAGCATAGCAGGGAAGCGGAGCAACATTGTCTATGATGCGAGAAGGTGGAGTGATTTTGTCTGCGATGCAGGAAGGCGGAGCGACGTCCTTGGCGGAATCGGAAAGCAGAGAGGTGATCTCAGTATTCTTAGAATAAATATCGTAGAAAAGAGAACTACTCACAGCACCAGAGCGATTCTCAGAGATAAGCTGAGCACGGCATCCTCCCCTTCTCCATCTCGCTGTTCTCTTCTGTGGCGGATCATTCTGTAACGGTGGGTGTGCAGATGAAGGTGTGGGGGTAAAGGAGAAGGGAGTTCGCTACACAGCAAGACGTGAGCCCGACCACACAGACACCGGGGCGTGCAGAAAAATGTGCTCTTTATTTACATGTGTAATGCCAAAACCACAAACATTCATGCAAATGTCCTCTTCATCAGAGTCCGAAACCTCCGAAGACATATAAGGGTACCTGTGGTCCAGGAAGTCCTCATCATCTGAGGAGTCATCGTACATGGAAACCAGGCAATAGGACATGGACAAGTTAAACAAAAACAAAAAACCCCAGAAAACTAATGAAAAGCACTCAGGGGAAAACTCAAAGGTAAATCGCAAATGTTTAACCCATAAACACAACACCTACAAAACATTACTCACATAACGTATCTGTAAACAATGGCGTTAAACTTACATTATGTACAACAAACAACACACGTGCCATAAACTATGATCCGCCCCGAGGAACAGAAACAAAGGAGTATACTGTATATGCAAAGTGGGGCTAATGAGGAAATAAGGATCAGGTGAGCGGTGAATGAGGATGCGGAAGTAATTCTGCAAAGTATTTAAAGGCCGCATTGCAAATCAAGCGCCCACGATGAGGGCCCGAGCCGTGGCCAGCAGTACCGTACCTGACAGGGATGGTGTTAATGTACACAAAATTTAAATAAAAAAAACTCACTGTACATTTCAAATGTAGACATAAAACCTGATATCTATTATTCAATTCATAGTCCGTAATAACTTTGCAATTGTATTTTCTTGTTGGCCTCATTGGTATTTCCTCACTGGCCAGTTGTGCTTCAAAGTGCTTGGCCCCAACTCATTCCCAGTTGCAGCTATATTCAAGGATGCAGTGCTGTTTGTTCTGTTTCTTCCTCTTTATCTTCTTCTTCTTCTTCTTCTTGTTATTATTATTATTATTATTATTATTATATTGTTGTTCTTGCTGTTATTACCACTTCAATTTTTTGCTAATTTGCATAATATGCAAAACCTACTTTTGCAAACTAGTCCCTGTTTTTTTTTTTTATCATTCCCTTCTCTCTAAAATGGTGTCAGACCTTTCAGCGCAGTCTAAAGTTCAAAAATTATGTTGACATTTCAAAATAAAATGACCTCCATATGCAAATTAGTCTTAATAAAAAATAGCATATTTTACTTAAATAGCTTGCGTTGGCTGATTTTGAAGAATCTTGACAAGAGACTTGTTTACCTGATTTTGAGGCAGCTTCTCAATTTTGGTACAAGTTTGATATTAGGGGCACTGTAAAAGCTAGAAAATTATTTCTGCGTCCAATCTGTTACGGGGGAGGTCGACTCCCTCTGTGACCACCAGAGGGAGCCAACCTAGTCAGCCATTCGCCCCTGAGCATCACCATACTGGTATCTCTTGGTGACGTCAGGAGGCGGTTCTTCTCCCTCTGTGACTTCCAGAGGGAGCCAGCCTATTCTGTCGCTTGTCCCTGGGTGTTGCCAGAGAGTCAGTAATGGCATTGCTCTGGAACTACTATTCCCATCATGCCTAGGGGCAATCTAGGGTGGCTCCCTCTGGTGGTCACAGAGGGAGTCAACCACCCCCCTAACACAATCAAGCAGACATTTGGGGTGCTGCATGTTTCTTTAAGACTATAAATGGAGAGGTGTGGATGACTTGATTTGTTAAAAACTGTGACTGTCATTGGCCAATTAGAATTTAGCAGACATTTGACAGGCTTACCATTGTCTGACCATCACAAAATTTGAATGGCATGTTCATATAAGCAATCTCTGTTACCCTCTGAAATTTCATAATAATTGACCACTGGGAGATGCTATTGATGTTTTTAATATTCAAATCAAGCATATTTCTCTCTCTTCACCCATAGACATGAAATTTGATGAATATCATATCACAATACCTAGTCCCTAACAACTTTGCAATTGCATGTGTTGTTATTAAACATATGGTATTTCATCATTGGCCAGTTGTTTGAAAATTGCATTATTCGAACTAGTCCTAGCATTGTCATCCGATCACCTCAAAATTGGTCTTCATGCAATCTGTAGCACATCTAGGTAAATAATTATCATATAAAGGTTGACTTTTTAACCCTTCCTTATAGCAGTACATCTAGCCAATATTGTAGAGATTTTTTAACAAATCTGGCAAAATCTCAAACATGCACTGACTGATTGTGACCCAACTTGAAAATCTTGTTCGTAGTCATGCTCTGACTTGACATGACAGGTATTGTTTGAATTGTCCTCTTGGGGGTTCTAAACTGTTAAATAAGAATAGTACTTTTGCAGACTACACAACGTAACACAAGTTTTGTTCCCAGCCTTTTAGTGTTATATTCCAATTGCTTATGTCTAAAACAAATGCAAA
>JAOVVH010000039.1:10205105-10217568 GCA_028566435.1 Scorpiodoras heckelii
AATTCAGTTGATTGGACATGATTTGGAAAAACACACCCCTGTCTATATAAGGTCTCACAGCTGACAATGCATATCAGAGCAAAACCCAAGCCATGAGGAGGAAAGAACTGCCTGGAGAGCTCAGAGACTGGATTGTGTGGAGGCACAGATATGGAGAAGGCTATAAAAACATTTTTGCTGCACTGAAAGTTCCCAAGAGCACAGTGGCCTCCATAATTCTTAAGTGGAAGAAGTTTGGAACATCCAGGAATCTTCATGGAGCTGGCTGACAGAGACCCTATTAAAGTGGCAAAAGTGACAAGATTCTTCGACTCATTTTAGACATATAAAATCTCTATATGAGCACTCTGGATCTAAATGCCACAAAGCCATACATAGGAAAAGTGCTGGCAAGCATGAAATGGGGAGCATACTGTCTGCAAACTGCAGACTGTTGTTACACTTGTAAGAACATTGAACAGATCCCTTCTAAAATATGGGAGACTCTTATACAACTCTGCTAGGAAGTCCCACACACAGCTGCTGGACACAATACAACATCAAGGACTCTGGTTGCCATTGGGTGCCTTCAGATCATCCCTCATCCAAAGCCTATATGTAGCAGCCAAAGAACCTCTGCTGAGTAAAACTAGCCATGTAATACATCAAAAAGCACAAAACAAACAAACAGAATCCAGCATATCTGACTGTATTCCACCCCCAATACTTAGTATTTTATGAGGGAACGCCATTATGTATTCACCCACTTGGTCTCTGAGCTGGACTAAACCAAGCACACTACTGCTCCATGCCCCGTAGGAGCTACAGAAACTGAGTTTCATCCTAGACATTGAATATGACAAAAAATATAGGACACACCCAATGAAACATCAGCAGTATTTGAAGTGATTTCCCTCTCTATATCCCCATCTGTAACGGTGACACAAAAACAATAAGCATGTAGCAGCTCCAGTAGTAGTTGACCACCCGCACCAAAGCATCCAGATCTCTGGACACAACTCTTATCTTCACAGCTGAAGCACAAGCCTTACTACTAGCACTGGATTACATTCCAGCTGCTCTAAAGAACTTCCTGGTTTGCACAGATTCCAAATCTCATATACAAGCCCTAAAATCCCTAAAACCAGACCATCTCATTATTAACAGTATCCTAGCAAAAACATACTTGCTACAGAGCTGGAACTACAGCATAGACTTTTGCTGGCTTCCAGGGTACTGAGTTTCTTGGAAATGAGCAAGCAGACGCAATTGCAATAAAAAGCCGTAGGGCCTGAAATCAGAGAATGCCCCATCCTAGCATCAGACTTAAAACCAATCATAACAACGTGAGGAAAAAAAAGACAGAAGGAGTGGGATAAATGTACTGGAAATAACTTGTACGTGATCACTTCAACCATAGGGAATCAAAAAATGCTATACTTCAGTTGTCAGTGGTACCAGTATACTTGAGGTGCCAAATTGGTCACTCAAAACTTACCCCCAACTTCCTCATAAGAGGTGAAGAGGCACCTTCATGACAACTCAGCAGTACAACTTTGACTCTGAAGCACATATTACTACAATATACTGTTTTAAACAAAGCCAGAAGATGCTGTTATACAGCAAAATCATACATACCAAACATACCAACTGAAAAAGTAGAATTTTACCTATAGTAAATATTAAACCACTCATATAAATCTTACTCCACATTAACAGAACTTTTTAAATGATACACAATCTTCAGTTTTTTATAGTGTTGCAGAAGGCTTATTGTACTCCCTCTTTCTGTCATGTGTATACCCAAAGATACTAACATGACCTTAAACACCAAACACAAACCATTTACTAGCCCAGAGCAGGACACTATTATTCAATAGGCTGCGACTTGCAATCTCAATGTATTATGTTAAAGTTTGGGCAAACAGCAGAAAAAATAAATAGTGCAACACTGCTCACTTGGCTGTAGCCTACAGTGGCTTATGAAAATCATTGTTTACATGAGTGTCTATCTTATTTGAGCCATGCACTAAATAAGAAAACCTTATCTATTGCTGTATGATATAGATGGCATCATTATAGAGGCTAAAGCTGATGACTTGTGGATTAGGTGGTTGACTAACACGTGTGCTTGTATATTTGAGTGGCAAAGTTATACCGCCCATTGGCGTGGCATACATCCTACAGCGTTTTCACTTGTTTTTATGAATCTGTGTGAAAGCACATACAAGTTCTAAAATGTTGTCAATTTAGAAACTTTTTGAAAATGCAAAGTGAAAATGTCATTTTCAAAACATTCTGTTGTCATGTGGATGTTTTGTACTTGCCAATATACAGTATATTGCCATATGTGCCTCTATGTACAGAGGATATAAAAAGTCTAGACATCCCTGATTTTTCCACCTTTACTGTAATATAGCAACAAACAAAAGTCAAGTGAAAAACAAATAGAAAGGTTTTATGGAAAAAAAAATGAAAAACACTTATTGTAATTTCTGTAAGTTATCATTGCAAAATTGTGCATACCATTTAACTAATACTTTGTAAAAGCACCTTGTACATGCAATACAGTACTCAGTCTTTTTTAAGTAAGAGCCTGCCAACTTAGCACATCTTTATTTGTCCATTGTATTGCACTCTTCTTTACAAAAATGCTCCAGACCTATCAAATTAAACGGGGTCTCCTGTGCACAACCCTCTTCATGTAACTGCACAGGTTTTCAGTGGGATCTAGTCCTTGACTCTGACTGGGTCATTCCAAAATGTTGATCTTCTCTTGAAGGCATTCCTTTGTTGTCTTGGATTTGTGATTTGGGTTATTATCATGCTGGAAGGTGATATTTATCTTCATCTTCAATTGTCTATCAGAGGCCTGCAGATTTTGTGTCAAAATAGATTGGTATTTGGAGAAATCCCTGATTCCCTCTATCTTGATTCGATTTTATATTTATGAGAAAGGGCTTTCTTCTTGCCACCCTATCTTGCAGCTCAGACATGTGAAAATTATAAGAGATTATGGTCAGAGTGTGACCAGTATTTGTCAGATATTCCTGTAGCTCATTTAATGTTGATATAGGGTTCTTGGCATCCTCACTGATAAGTTTTCTTCTTGCACATTTTTGGAGGGATGTCCTGGTCTTGGAAATGTAATGTGGTGCCATATTTTCTCCACTTTATTTTGGCCTTCACAGTGTTGCATAGTAGATCTAATGTTTTGGAATTTCTTTTGTACCACTGTTCTGATTTATACATTTCAACAATGAGATCCATACATGCTTTATAAGCTCTTGGTGGGCCATGGCTTTAGCAGTCAGAAGAAACCAAGATGAGGTCAGGAAAATCCTATAGAACAAACTTTAATCTTTATTCGGGGTTAATCAGAATCACTTAAATGATGGCACATGTATGACAGTTACTTTTGAGCATGTGTTTGAATGTGATTGGTTAATTCTGAGCACAGTCAAATGCCCTGTTATAAAAGTGTGAGTGCACTTGTGCAGCCAGGTTATTGCAAGTTATTATTGAATTTTGTTGGTTGCTATATCACCCTAAAGGTGGAAAAAATATATGACATGATTATCTTGTTTTAATATTTAAATAACATGAACCTGCTATTTGGGTCTGTGCTCTTTTTATATCCACTGTGTAACTCACACAGGCACATTGAAAAAAAATTCATATGCTATGCATTTTTGCACCAACACCCACAGACCAACAATCATGGATTTACTTTAGGATACTACCAAATCAGAAGGCTATGTTTGAGCTGCTAACACTCTGGCAAAGACTCTCCAAATCAAGGGCTTCAAATGGAAGGAAGTTGAAGCTATGTTTTTGAATGCTCTTTAGCAGTATCTGTCATTAGCCTGGAGGTTTCCTCTGTAGTGGAATGGGCTGATGTCAGGAAATGAATGTTATTAGGTGCAGCACTTGCCTATGGCTGGCCAGACTGATAAGTCATGCAGATAATGATGTAGTATTATTATTCAGCAGAGAGGACATGTTCCCCGTTGCCCATACTTCAGTACAAATATTTAACGCACGGGGGCATTTGTGGTCAGGTCTAGGTTAATAGTTTGGATACGTTTTATTCTCTACATTTACATTAACCTGTGTTTCACTGTACATTTAGATATTAAGGAGTTTGGACAGACCCATCGGCGGTCTTTAGTAGAAAAAGAAGGGAACACTGCTGTTATTGAATGCCATCTACCTCAGAGTGATCCCCCGGCTTTGCCACGTTACAGAATACGAGGAAAATGGCTAGAGGAGTCTACAGGTACACCACAATATCCCAAAATTTCAAGAATATAACTCAGATGTTTACATTCACAATTTAATGTTTTCCAACCTCTGCTTATTTTTCAGATGAATATTTGATCCTACCTTCTGGAAACCTTCAGATTATATCTGTTTCTCCAGAGCATCAGGGCATGTATAAATGTGGAGCTTATAATCCTGTTACCAGAGTGGTCAAAGTGGAGCCCTATGGCACTAAGCTCTTAGTGAAAAGTAAGTTGGGTGGAAAATACACTACTGAAAAGACACTATAGAAAACCACAAATAAGGTTGTTTTGATATGCACGGCTTGCGTTTAATTCGCCACTCTCCCCCACAGATTCAGACGGTCCTTCCTTTGTGGGGATAGTATATCCAGTCGATACTGTCAGCCTGACAGTGGAACAGTCAAAACCCTTGGTTCTGGAATGTGTAGTGTCAGGAAAGCCCTCTCCTGTTGTTAAATGGTTGAAGGATGGCCAAGAGCTGCCTCTTGCTCCCAGACTGAGATTTCTCCATAGTAATCTGGTGCTGAGTGATGTTCAGATAAGTGACAGGGGAAACTACACATGCTTTGTTCAAGTAGAGGAAGTTGCTGTTGCCAGTGTCAACTATACTGTGGATGTGCTTGGTGAGTTCAGTCATGTGGAGTTGTAAACTAAAATCATAGTTCGTATTTAAGTCAATCATGTTGTTAATATACAGGTTTATATGCATAAATATAATACAGCTAGACTTTTGCCATGTCATTCCTGTGATAGAAACAAGATGCATTAACATCATTGTTTTCTTTTTCTCCTACAGGCCCTCCTGTTATTATAAGAGGTCTGAGGGACCAGACTGTGAAATCTGGATCTTTTGTGCAATTCCACTGTGTCACCTCAGCAAATCCTGTTCCTAACATCACCTGGCTCTTCAACTCTTCCCCAGTTTTATCTTCGCTACGACTCCAGATATCAAGCTCCACCCTAAGTATTTTCTCAGTCACTGCTCAGGACCAGGGCATGTACCAGTGCTTGCTAGACAATAGGATTGGCTCTGCACAGTCAGCTGCCAGACTTAGTGTTCAGTTGGGTAAGGATATTTTATATTTCATAATTTTCCTCATTCTATCAAGTCTCATTTTAGACTCATCACTCTAAGGTTTATCACACAGCATTCTCAAATGTAAATTTGAGTCTGAGTAGTGGTGTGAGTGAGGGATACGTGAGACTAGGGTTTGAGGGGTGTGGGAGTACTGCAAGCTCTGTGGAAGAGTTAGAAGGAGGATTATGGGACGCAGACAGGATTTTTGGTTGCAGCAGTGCTGGGGGAGGGTTGCAGGAGCAGGAGAGGTCTTTGGCAGGCAGCACCAGAGCCATGAGAGTGAGCTTTGTGTGTACTGTCATGGATAAGCTCTTGAACAGTGGAATGTAAGGAGTAACTGCACAAGGTTATGATGAGATGCAGACCACCCAGCTGTCAACTTTACACACAACTGGCTGTGTGCTTACTAATACACACCTATGCACATGCAAACACACATGTGCAAAGCCTCCCCCATTCTGCCCCAACTCTTATCAGCATTGCCCTACATTTCTGAGTGTGATTGATAAAGGCAGATATATGCAAGCTTTATTTTAGAAAAAAGAGCATAGGGCGGTTTCAAATACTGTTTTTTTCCTGGCTTGCATTACAGAGAGAATATGGTTTTCATAAAATGCAGGTCAGCTTAAAATCAGGATTGTTTAAGTTGCTCCTCGCAAATACAGAAGGAGTGGATTATGGGAAAATGTTGCAGGGTCAATTGTGTGGTAGATCTATTACTGCAGCCCCAAATGTGCCTTAATGAAACTTTTCGTTGCCTAGCTAATGTTCTCTTTTTAAAAAATTCATTTTTTCCCCTAAAACTGGAACAATGCAAAAATAGTTTTAGAGCAGAATTATAAAATGTCTAACATTGTGTAGTTTAAAATAACATTTACAGCTGTATTGCTTTAAAATACAGAGATAATATCCTGCATCACTGAGACATTGCTAAATAGTGAACAGAACATTCATACATGTATCCATCTTTATTAGCCACTTTATCCTGGTCAAGGTTGTGGTGGATCAAGAGATCTTAGGATCTGAGCATGAAGGAGGAATACACTTTGCACTTTTTTCAGGCTGCATGTACACTCATTTACATACTCATTTAGACCCAGTGACAACTTAGCATAGCCTGTATATCTACCTGCGTGGGTCTTGCGAGGCAGAGGAAACTAGAGATCCTGGATGTGGACATCATGTTAAACTTTACACAGACTGTAAACATTATGATTATATATCAGTCAGAATTGATATGATGATATATCAGTTCAAAATACAGTATCTGAATGGTAGATCAAATAACATGATAGTTGGATTTGTTTAGGCAAGATTTCCAGGCAAGATTTCCACGCAAGATTTCAGAAAGTAGTGTGTATGAGGAGATTGGACCAGTCCAGTAATGACAATGGTCAGCCAATCCCTGTGATCCACAGCTATATCACAGCTGGCCACATTGCCACTCACTCGTTTTCAAAGACCAGCACACTGATTTTATTCATGGTGAGCACAGTGCATGCTGGGAAGTACATTTGTGAGGCCTCTGATGAGCATAGATCCAAATAGGCCAAGGATTGCTAATTTTGGGTGGGCGGAAGTAATTTAACAATCCATTCACTGTACACACTGCTCTCTCTCTCTCTCTTTCTCTCTCTCTCTCTCTTTCTCTCTCTCTCTCTCTCTCTCTCTCTCTCTCTCTCTCTCTCCACTCCCTCACTTTCTCACTCTCCGATTTTCTTTCCCTGCCAGATGTCATTGTAGTCCCCCATTAATAGACATAAAGAAAACCTGAATCAGAATGAAGGAGAGAGACACATGCATGCATAATTAGTGTCTGAACTATGTAAAACATTGTAAATTGTAATAATAATAATAATATTTTTTAAAGATGCTTTTATAATGTTTCGTACATATGGTCACATTTTAAAAATGTTTATCAACACTTCTTCATTACAAAAACAGAAAAATGATATAAAAACTGAAAAATGCATTACATAAGCTGTTCTCACCTAATGGTACGATTGTATGGAGGATTTGGGTTTTTTTTACATACATAGCTGTATCATCTGACTTGATGGTTGTTCTATCTGACTTTTCAGGCTCTTTTCAAAATAAACAAGCATTACAGTGTTATGTAATAACACATTTTGTGGTTTTCTTGAGATAATACCACCTGATGTAGTAAACTGAACCTACCTAACCATGGCTCAAAGAACAATTTTTTTTAAATATTTGTGAAAGGGCTACTAAGCTTGTCTTTGCATCATTAAGGTCACTTGAGGTCTTTTGTAATATCTTTACCTGACCCACTGTTTCTTAAAAGCATGCAAGATATGCCAAATATGTATATTCTTGGTCATTCCCCCATCGAAGTTGAATTATTTCTCACATTTTCTCATAAGTTCTCATATTTTGCAACATATGAATGTAAGGGTTTCACACACTATTTTAATCGAATTTTTATTTCACTAAATTAGCCTTTTTAATAGTTTATTTACTCTGAACATATACTTAGATGCTCTCACCCATCTGATGTTTTTAGCGATAAGGAGGCAAAATGACTAAAACTCATTTTAATTTTAAGCATTGAAAACGTATTCACATAAATAAATGGGATATATAAAATATTATATAGGAAATATTGGACCTAGTTGATTGGACTAGGATTCTTCAGGACAAAACATAATACACGAGGTATTTATTTTACTGTGGATCTTTAAAGGACAGTATGCCAAAGCTTATGTGGAGAGCTTCCATATTTCAGCAAAATTCTCAGTATTTGCCCTATTGTCAGGAGATTACAAGTTTGAATTACAACATAGCCACAGCCATCCATGTTTGATAGCCAAGAGTGCAAAATTGACAGTGCTCTCAGGAAGGCAGGAATGGCGTTACCATGTGAATCAGAGTGACACTATACAATCGTGCATATCTGTGCAGTCATGTACGCAGAACAGGGCAAATCAGTCTTTCTTCTGAAAGTGTTATGCTGCCCTTTCATCATTCTTGAATAATTGTTCTAAATCATTAAAATAAACCCTCCTTAGAAGTCATAGTCATGATAATGCAAAGCCGCTAGTAGATTCTGAAAGAGTGTACAGTGAATTTTTGTCATCTTTATGGAATGTAACACTTCCAAAAACTGAAGTAAATCTGGTAAAATATTAATAAATGGCTATTGTTGTAAACTGCAAATGATAATTTCTTGATTTGGGAAAGACACTATTACTTTGAAACAGTTCATTACACACTGTCATGTTAGCTAGAATATAGAACGCTTGACAGAATGGTTGAAAGCATTTATGTCCTGCAGTGAAAAAAATTAATGAAAAATGACTTAATTTTCCACCAGTTTTTTTTCCTCATTATTTTCCAGTGTTGCCAGGGCATAGTCATAGACTTTAGTGGTAGCCGTCACCATTTTCTACTCTTTATTCGTTCATTCTGACTGCAGAACTCTTGTTACAAGTCTGTGTGCATTTAGAATTTGTACTATGATGGATGGTGAAAGTGTCAAGCTAGTTTAGGGCTCTGATTGCCAAGCCTTTGATCTACAGTTACCAACTCTGAGGCTGTTTGTTTTGTAAAGTAAACCAGTGCTAAGCACCCAGAAGCAGGATAGATAAGAGATACAGAGATATCATGCCTAGTACAGCTCTACACCATCAACTGTGTACAATAAAAACCACCCAGCTTCAGCTGTCTTCTCTGTTTGGTTTGTAGATACATAACTTGAGAGATAGACAAAATTTATTCATCTAACTGGAGTGCAAGACACACAGAAACACACTGTTTCAAGGTATCACTGGTCTCCATAACATTGCATCTTTCAGCTGTCAAGCTGATGTAAAATGTAGTAACGTTTCCAGCTTTTGTTATTTCCCAGGTGGACCACTTTAGCCTCAGATAGCGTTCATTTAAATAAGAAATAATAAACAAGACATTATTGTGCAGTGCCACAGTCTCCTGCTGCTCTGATGTTTTTCTAATGGTGTTCATAGCTCTGCAGATCACTCACATTTTTTTCAGGAAAGGATTTGGAAGCAGCATATAGAGACTATTGTGCTCAACACAGTGCTCAGTACTATTAACTATTAAAGATCTAGTTTTATTGTTCAAGTACAGTTTGTGTAGAAATGGGGATTATGCTTTAAGAGTTACTGAAAATACAATTGTTCTCAGAAAATATTAGATATTAAACACTGTTTAAAATCCATTTATTTATCTAAAGCTATGTAAAATGAACTCAAGAACAACTGTTTTGACAGAACCTCAGTCCAGTTCTACCACTGCTGCTATGGTAGACACACAACCAACTGTCCATCCAGTTCAGAGTGATGAAGGAGAGGGGCTGTTCCTGCCTTCAGAGGATGCTGTTGGTGATGCCAAAGAGAGGAACAATGACAAGCCCACTCCAGAGGCTCCAATCATAATCAGTGCACCACAAACACACAGACCCAATGCATATGATCTGGAGTGGCGGCCAGGGCGAGACTGGGGCACACCAATCAACGCCTACTTTGTTAAATATCGCAAGGTGATTCAAATCTTCACTTTATTTGGAGGTGCCATTTGGAAGACATTCTTTTAGTTGTTTATCTTTGTATATTACTGATTTATAATTGCACATTTACTTTTACATTTACCTCTCTGCTCTATAGCAACTGATGTACTTGGTAACATCGTCTTGTGTTGATATGGTTGTGGACTGTGATTTGATATTGAGCATCAGTATTACCCACAGATACAAAGCTACTGATTATACACATTTTATACTCCAGTCCACTGTTTTTTAACTATGTGAATGTGTGTGATGTGTGATGAAGTTTTCTTCACTATGCATAGTTGCTCAGTGAGGAACATTATCTCTATCTTAACGTCTTCATAAGCAGGAAGACAATCATGGTAAATGGGCAGTCTTCACAGCTATTTTTTGTACTGAAAGTGGAAATTGTCTACATGAGCTTGCCATTGACCAAAAACTCTGATAATAGTATCATAATTACCAAAAACAACCTCAGAGTCCTGTTCAGGCCCTACTACACTTGATGCCAAAACTGGGTAAAATCAGAGTGAGACAGACAGAAATCCAGATAGCTAACATCAGCATGTCTGTTCATTATGGTATTTAACTTTCCATTTTCTCTGTATGTGATGTCTGCTGATGCATGTTGATATTATAACCGCCAGCATCTGTTTGTGTTTGCATGTTTTTGTAGGTGGATGAGACGGGCAACGTGGTGGGCAGTTGGCACACAGTACGAGTTCCAGGTAGTGAAAGGAGCCTTCATCTGTCAGACCTAGCGCCTTCCAGCCTATATGAGGTGTTGATGGTAGCACGCAGCAGTGCTGGTGAGGGCCAACCTGCCATGCTTACTTTTCGAACAGGAAAAGGTAAAGATTACACTTATTCATTCATTCATGCACTCTTACATTTCTCTTAGCTCTTGCCTGGTTGGTGTTTTGTGGACTATTTTAAACCCAGGAGTGATACTAATTTGTTAAAATCCTAGAAAGATTGCTGCATACTACCACCTCTATCATGAGTGTCACTGCCCCACTGACAATAGTCCACTACCCAAATCATGTATGTATTCAGGTTAAGGTTCCCTTAACTACAGTTGTTTACTGCATTAATTAACATTAACATGTTAATTATAAAACATGTTAATGTTTAAAAAAATCTAACTTAGCATTAATAAACCTATAAGTAATCTAAAAGTAAGTTAATGTTTATTAATTCACATAAATTTAAAGGTTAACTAAATGCTAACTAAACCGAATGTTTATTTTAGGTTGCATTTCTTATGCAGCAGCGGACTGTGTTAAGTGACAGTCATTTTCCAAAGTACTCCCGAGCATGTCACAGTTGCTTGCCGGTTTCTCAAACAATACCAGCAGTGGTTTCCGCCTTTAGCCTTTACGCACCAAGATTTCCCCTGACTCCCTGAATCTTTTCATGATATTATGAACTGTAGATGAAGAAGGACATAAATTCTTTGCAGTCTAGTGCTGAGAAACATTGTCTTTGAACTGACTGACAATTCTCTCACGAAGTGTGGCACAAAGTGGTGAACCACAACCTTTGACTCTGTCCCAACTTTTTTGAGTGTGTTGCAGGCGTCCCATTATATTTTTTTATATTTACAAAATACAATTAGCTTTGTCAGTAAAAACACTGAAAATGTTTTCTTTGTACTTTTATAATTTAAATAAAAGTTGACAAATTAAAAAGTTCAAATGTAACAAATGATAGTTTTTAGTTTTTATTGCATTTTTAGAAAGTGTCCCAACTTTTCTGGAAATGGGGTTTGTAAATATCAAAATTAAAGGTCTGAATTTTGCCAGCCACAAAATAGGGGATGGGTTTGTGCAGGTGTTGAATATTGATATTTTATTTGTATTTAAAATGACCACTAACACAAGTGTTAGGTATGTACAGTATATGTCTGTTACTTTCGGTGTATTACAGAGGTGTATTCAGTATTTGTATATTTTTTTGTATGTATTATTATTTATTTTTCGTTTTATGATAACCACTATACATTAGAAATACTGGAAAACAGTGAAAAATATTTCTGCTGGAAAAAAAAATTTCACTGACAAATTATACCAACATACAGCAATGTGCAGAACTTTATTCCACTTCTGAATTACACTCCTTGTGGTCCTTTCTGGAAAACCTATCTTCTGTCGAATGTGACTAAGTAAGCTAACCCAGTGTGTTCCAAACCAACATGCCTTTCCCATATCAAAAAAGTGTTGGTCACATTACAGTTAACAGTATAAGGCATGTCATATTTTGTCAGTTTAATTTTTAGGTTTTTACATTCCAGAAAGTTTAGAAAAGTTATAAAACATACAGAGCTGCTTCAAGTCAAAATCAAAGTCAAGCGGCATTTCATTATAAAGTGTGATAGTGTGATATTTTAAGAAGAAAACAATGGAGAATGATTGTTTAACAATGAACAAAAATGTGTGCAATAAACATACAAGGTTTACAATATTTTAAAGATAATTAAATGATTTTTTAGATATGCTGCCCTGTGCACAGCTTGTGGTTTATGAGAGCTATATGGAACAACTCTGTCAATCTCTTTTTGTGGTTGCTGTATAGCCTTTTTAATGCAGCATGATA
>JAOVVH010000039.1:10249077-10260926 GCA_028566435.1 Scorpiodoras heckelii
GTGCAGTTTGGGCATTGGCTTTGCAAGTCCTGGCTGTGCTTTGACTACATGATGTCTGATAACTGTGATTGTTAATAAACTTGACTGAATTGGTGCCCGGTATGTTTAGACAGGGTTGGGATCTGTCTAGGGTCGTGCCAGAAGTTTGTGAAGACGTCTTTATACCTAAACCACCGTCAGATTGTGTAAGACGGACACGTAGAGCGTTCTTCCAGTCGAAACTCTTCTTCCAGCTGTTGACGCTTGTACCGGCCGATTACACCGTGTCCTGCGAACTCCTCAAAACGCAATACAAGGATGTTCAAGTCCGTGGCCTCCATATTACACGGATGTTGGAATTATCGATTCATGTCGTTGACTTTGTATGCGTCCAGACTAAACACTGTCACGAACCCATTTAGAAAGAGGTTCGTCTCCTTTTATTTTCTGATATTTAAGACCGTTTGTTTTACACTCGTACAGGTGTGCATACAGAAAAAAAAAGCGAGAGCTGACCTCTTAAAGGTAGATCAAAAATAGAAATATGTACATGCTATGCACACATGAATGCTCATAATGAATATACAAGCATTTACAAACATACACGGCATAATAAACGTGTTCGTAAATTATGTAACAACTTAAGGGGGGGGGGTGAGTTAGGACGATTCTTAGGGCCTGGCGCTGACGGGGGGCCCTTTGAGGACTATTCATAGTATTTTAATAGTATTGTCTGTAATCTTTCATGGGGCCCAAGATTTCTTTCGGCGCCCCTGAACAACTGTAAATGTCACAGATGTAAAATATCACATAGTTGTGACCTCTAATTGTTCTAAAGTAACAACTGTCTGTCCATTGATCTAAGCATGGATTCTTCTGTCTGGTCCTTTTTCTTGCAAATGTGTGTGCCTGCTACTGACTTAAAATACACTTTAAACAGAAAGGAAACTATTGAAGAAAAAGTACTTCAGACATTTGACCTTGCTGTGACCTTGACCCTGCTTGGGTCAATTTCAGAATCATAATTCAGTGTAAAACCTACAACCATTCAACCACTCGTTCTTGATATGCTAATGAGATTTTCAGAAGGATGGACAGACTGATGGCGGAAATCTTGTCAGATTGCCAGAAAATGGGTTGCTGTACATGAAGGTTAAAATGATCCATATGTCCATATGAATCCTACAAACATTCAGTTAGGCAGAGAATGTAATTTGTGTTTCTATGAAGATAATCTAATTAATCACTTTATCAAGCAGAGCAATTTAGAATATGTGGCTTTTTATCAGCATCTACTGTGTACAGCATTGCATAGGCATGTGTGATAAATGGCAGCTTCTAATGTGTACTTGTGGTTCTTACACACACATTTAATAATTGTTCTATGCACACTTTGCTAAATGTGTGTTCCCTGATCACAGATTAAGGGATGGTGTTGATATAAGAATCTGTCCAGTGAGACTCTTGAGTTTTGTCCAGTGATGGGGGACCTTCCATGCTTAATTATGAATGGTCCAAACACGCCGAAATCTATGCTAACAGCATCAACAGGGATGTCACAAGTTTAGTCCTACTTTTAGCTAATTTGTGTACCTAAAGTTCCCTTAAAATATAATTGCAACAGGAAGGAACCTTGATCCTGTTTGGATTATTTCCAAAATCAAGAAAGTACAGACGCATAAACAGACCAATGGCAAAAATGGGCCTCGAGTTCCTGAGCATGTAAGTAACATCTTTGAATGACAAACAGAAAGGAAACTGTTGAAGAAAAACTATTTCATTTAACCTTGTTGTGATCTTGATCCCCTTTGGATCAGTTATACAATTTAATCAGTTGAACATCTGGTTACTAGGATAATTTTATATAAATCATGCAGACATTCATACACATGTTCTTGTGATATTGCGCTAAAGAAAATCTCTGGTTTCATTTAGTGGCAGAGACATAAAAAACAGTAGGTCATCCAGCAGTACTCTGTCGACAGATATGTCAGCCGTTAGCTGCTTTCTTCAAAAGCATGGCAGTCAATATCAAGTAAGGCTGGACGATATGGCTAGAATTTATATCATGATATATTTCTTAATTTCAGACGATATGATATAATTTCGATATCGATATGAACAATATAAAAGCCACAGAAAAACTGCCAAGAACGCCTGCAACACACGTTTATACCTACAAACTTCCGAAAAATTCATTTGCCAAGTCTATAAAACCTCCTCCTATAAAATTCTATAATATTTTAGAAATAAAAATGGTACAGATAAATCAGTGTTTACCTTTTATTTGTATTCATCCTTCATATACAAACAAGAAAGATGACATCACCATCAAATAAACATAAACCTCTCAGCTTTGTCAATATGAATATATTTAAACTACTTTTAAGCTACAGAATATGCTGATTATCTTGTTATGTAAACAGATGGAAACAAAAGTGCTTCAGCCCGGAAAAAGAATATGAAAAGTACTCAGAAACGTGCTGCAGTATACAGAAGAAAAACAATAAAAACACATGTTGCCGGGACAGGGACATGTTTGAGGGTTGATGACACTGTGATGGGCGATATGTGCTTTCAAGTGCTGTCAGTTTTATCAGAAAGACGAGTTTCCTATGAATAGGTGCCCCATGAACACCCTCTGAGTTCGGAAGCTGAAGTCGGACACATCGATATTTTCAGTGCAGCACGAACTGGCCGAGTAGTCACATTAACACTATTTCCAACATGGTCGAACAGTAAGCTATCAAATAATAATGTACGAATTGTACGTTAATTCTAATAGTTTTTCACGTTTTTTAAACAGCTACAATCAACATGTGTTATTTTGCTACGTGTGTATTAAAAAACACTGATAAAAAGGCTAAAATTGACCATTAATGGAGATATTTGTCGAAAACAGTGATTAGCCATACAACATAAAGGTCAACAGCCTCCATGTTTTGCTCTCTTTTTATTTTCCACACAGACCACATGAATGCAACCAAGTCCTGGTAAACGAATTTCATGTCAGAGAAACCTACTACTGCTAAGTTCTGACTGCGTGACTGTGGTGTACGTCATCACACACTGATGTAGCCTGTTGTGTTCTGCTCTTTCTGCTTGGCTTGAATGCACTGAACTGACGACAGTGCTCTGTAATGAACGTTAATCGGTGACAGATGCTCTAAATAACGTATATCAAAATATCGGAGATGTGCTCAAAAATCATATGGCTGTTATCAAAAAAATTTCTATCATGATATATACTGATATTGAATTATTGTCCTGCCTTAATGGCAAGTGACACATTTTAAAAGGATTTTCATGTTGCTGAACTTTAACTGGGATTCCAGTAGATGTGGATTGGATAGCATAAGGTTTTTATTTTTTGTGCACGTTTTTAGGTTGTTTATTTTCTTTTGGCACGAGTCTTCCACCAACACAGAATTCCAGTTATAGTCTAAAGACTGGACTGTTTTTCTTTACATTTATTCCATGCTGTAGGGCAGATGTCTCATCTGAAAGTCCACATTTCTGCTTGTATTCTGATTCTGATTTTATTCTGTTACGACCTGTTTCAGATATGTGAAATGAGACTTGCTTCCATGCTGCCTTGAACAGCGTTTCCCAAACTTTTTTCCTCTTTAGCACTCTTTCCAGATTTTCAGAAACTCATGGCACACCTCTGATAACCCCCAAATGCCCCTACACCTGTACACACACTTACTCACATGACTTACTATCAACGGGAAAGCTTAGATAGAGATAAAGCATACAACATGGGTATCCTAGAAGGAATGGATGAGAGACAGATGTGGAGCTCCTGTTCTGCTGTTCTTAGATGTTCTGTTTACTTGCTCTTGATGTATGTTAGGCTTGAAATGCCATGTTCACACAAATATGTTGTTGAGAATTTCAGTGTCACTACTTGCGCTTACTGGATATTCCTTTTCAACAGTAATCCAAAAACTGTCCAAAGCTATGTTGCAAACCTTTGTTTTCAAACTGCAAACTTTCAAACCTTCTTTGCAGCTCTTTTGCTTGCAGTGGCATGTCTAAGAGCAATTGCATATGAACTCCATTAGTCATGAACCTAGTCAAATCATGCTTAAGACACAGATGGAAAATAAAAAATGAAAGCACTTCTTGAAGATTATCAAATGCTCTGCAATAAGGCCAAATGCTGCACTGTTTAAATGCACACTGGACAAGGGAAACCTTTTAAGTGTGCCCTTTTATCTTCCTCCTTTTCTATAAGAGCACCATAGGGTGGGCTTTGATCGGAATCCTGGCAGTTTGTATGTTGAAGAAAGAAGATTTCCTTTTTTACCATGCACTTAATCTTTCAATTCATGGAGGTTCTTAAAAATATCATCCATGTAAGAGAGTTTTGAGCACGAAGCCATCTCTGCTAATTCTGTCAGGTAGCTTTCAATCATTCTGCCTTCTTACTGACTTCCTTTTCTTATAGCTGCCCACAGCTACCTCATTGGGATTGCTGTGAGTGGATGAAGGTGAAGGTTCAAAATCAGAAGTAGAAGAGGTCTTTTCATTTCAGAAAACAGTCCATATTGGATGGGGGTGTCTCTGGGTATGACTCTGATAAGTAATCATCAGACTCTGTCTTGAGTTTGCAGGATTCCTTTTGCAGGCAAAATCAGAGGGTTCAAGCCCAAAGGTTCACAGATAGAACTAATGCCTGAGATCAATGAAAGAGCCTTCTGACTGTTGGAGATGAAAGCCTCTTTTGGCACTTCATTTTCTCAGGACCACTGTTTACCTGTTTACCTGACAAACAATCCTCTACAAAATTTTTAAAGAACTCTGTAAACATCGTTTGCCTTGTATATTGCTTTGTTATCCTCAACAGATTTTCGGGGAGCAAAACTCATGAAACATGGTGAGGAAGAAGCACTGAACCAATGTGCAGCCATTTTATATTCCACCAAGTCCCCAGTGCAATCATCATTAGGCTATAATTACTTGTAGTCCTGAATCTTCACTGTGAACTCTGATTGAACACGTACATCTTCTACATCTACCATGATAGCTACAGGTTCCTGTCTGAATGATTTTGACAAGTATGCTGGTGAGATCAGGGCCTTAAATATTGCTCAACAGTCAAACATGACACTCAGCTTCTGCTTGACAAGAGGGTATATGCCATGGTGAGGTTAGAGTGTATACTTGCATCTGATCTTTCTTTGACAACTTGACAGCATGTACTTTTTTAAATAAGATCCATCATGAAGACTATACCCAACATGGCACTTTGTATTTTTATGACCTTCCCCTTGGAAATAAACAGTCCTGTTCTTTAAAAGTAAGCACAAGCTGCTATGCCAGGCGTGTTAGCCAATTATGTAACCATCTTCATAAAATGATTCTTTTGCTTGGATATTTCGGGTATTGCTAGCACTGTTTCTGCATGGTTCACTCACAGTCAATCCCAACACCATTTGAATATATTAGCGTCTATAAGCAGTCCAACATCTGCATCTAGTTCAGGAAGATAAACCTCCTTGAGATATGGCAAGACATAAATCCTGCAAGTAGAATCATTTGTACAAACTTACAATCAGTAGCCCAAGGTATGGCGCCACATCAGTGTCAAAACTACATGGCACAAAACCACACGGGGCGCATATTTTCCATTCATATGCAAGTTTTTTTTTTTTTTTTTTTTGCGTGTCTTCAGTTACGTGTATTCTCCCCTACACACTTCAGTGACACCCAACCTGCTTAACTTCAGAATGAAGGTGGGCTCATGACAGAGGTGTTTAAAATAGAAGTTTATTATTTATTTGAAATAGAAGTACACTGAGTCGCACCGTTGTGCATTTTGGCTGCCTGGAATACGTGAAATGTGGACGTCTGTATATACCATGTGAATGTCTTTGAAATTCATTCAAACCATAAGCCAGAAAATCGATGCAATAAAGAATGCAGGTGATTTACTGTGGCTGGAATGCACCTCACTTTCTGTTTTAGGCAGATTAAACTCATTTTAATCAATATTTCTATTTTATTATAATTTATCTATTCTAATTGCTTACCAGACCTGTTCATAACACCATGTGATATAAAACATTTTTTTTGTTTAACAGTGTTTAGAGCTAGAACCCTGGTGTGGATGATGAGAGGAAGACTCGGGAGACAGGCTTGGGAAACTCAAAAAGGGCAATCAGTCTGTGTGTGATCTTAAAGGGGTGCTATCATGAAAAATGCACTTTTTCAGCTTTTATGCACATACAGTTGGGTCTCTGGAGTGCCTACCAACCCACAAACCTTGAAACATGAAACCAGAGGCAGTTCTTTGTATGCTGCCTATTTCAGAAAATATGGGCTTAAACGCTCCGTTCAGAATCTGTATCCTTTCCTACATCACAAATTCACTGGAGTGACACTGCCCCTCCATCTGAATATCTCCAGCTACTGTGTGAGTATTACCATCCATGGCTTGACAAACACGTTTGCAAAGGGACGGCTTTTTCTTTTGTTTATTTGTCACAGATACTCATCCATTAAGATGAAGTTAAGGAAAATGACCGGGAAATATGCTGCTGTTAGTTGTATAGACTAATACACGTTGCTGCATCAGCTTTCAGCCTCAGAGGACAGAGGAGATAAGTGGATATTTTTGATGGCAACATCCCAAAACCAGTCAGCAAAAACCTGTACATGTGTGCTTAAAACTTAAAACCTGGGTCAGTACAATTCAGGATGTCACAGGAATAAATGAGTTTTTACAATTACTTATAACAATGATGTACTCTAAATGTAAGTAATACAGTTTATGTAAGCCAGAACGCACTACTTGAGCAATTACAGCCTAACTATCGAGATTCGGAGTAACTGGAGACAAGTCTTTTTTTTGTACTCCATATAAATTATAAACTGTTAAATAGAAAAATACTTCATTGAAATCAGTTGAAAATGTAAACATTATAGCGCTTTTTATCCAGAGGAAAAGAGCCAGTCATAAATGTCCAAAATTGTGGATGCTTTGGTCAATGCGTTGACCTCACTCCTATCGGCCCCTTCTAAAAATGCAATAAAAACTGAAATCTGTCATTTGTTAATTCACTTGAAATTTTATTTAACAGACAAAAGGACAAAGAAAAGACTTTCACTGTTTTCAATGATGATCTTAATTACATTTGTTTAATATAACCAGATTTAGAAATTGATGCCTGTAACATGCTCCAAGAATTTGGGACAGAGGCAAAATTAGACTGAAAAGGTTATACAAGTAACCCTGGAATGTTTAACAAGTAGCAGTTTAACTGGCAACAGGTGAGGTCATCAAGATTCAGTTTAAGGGGGCATCTACCAAAGGTTGTCTTTGTAAGCAAGCACTTTGTGGCAAACTTCATGAGAAAATTGTTACTCAGGACAAATACAGTGTTTCTCAGCACAAGACCTCAAAGGAATTAGGTCTTTTGCCATCTACAGTTCATAATATCATGAAAACATTCACAGAATCAGTGGAAATCTTGGTGAATGAAAGCCAAGGGCAGAAACTGCTGCTGAATGTGTATGACCATTGAGCCCTCAGGCGGTATTGTTAGAGAAACCATCATGCTATCGTGATGGACATAGCCACATGGACTCGGGAAAATCATTCACTTAACCCAGTCTGGCCCCGCATCAAGAAATGCAACCTGAAACTGTATTATGCAAAAAGGAAGCGATATATTAATTTTGTGCAGAAACGCCGGCAACTTCTCTGGGCCTGAAGTCATCTGAGATGGACCGAAAGACAGTGTAAATGTGTTTTGTGGTCAGACAAGTCCACGTTTCAGCTAGTCTTTGGGAAAAAAAACAGACACAGGATTTTATGTGCTGGGGGGCCCTCAGCATGGGTGATCTGCATATACATCTGAAGTTTCCATTGATGCAGAGGCTTATATTGGTATTTTGGAGAAACTTGTTGCCATCAAGACAACATCTTTTTCCAGAAACTCCATATCTGTTTCAGTACGACAATGCCAGGCTTCATTCTGCACACGTTACTACAGTGTGACTTGTCTAACCTTCCTGCAGTCCAGATCTGTCTCCTGTTGAAAACGTATGTCGCCTCATGAAGAGGAGAATTAGACAACAGTGACCACGGTCTTTTAAGCATCTCTTTTTAATGCGTCTTGTACACAGCAAGAATGGGCAAAAATTCCACTTGCAACAATTAGTATCTTCAAATCCAACATGATTGAAAAGTATTAATTAAAAAACGGCGATGTGACTCAGTGGTAAACATGCCTTTTTCCCAACTTTTTTTGAGTGTGTATTAGGCATCAATTACTAAATGTATTTATATTTAAGAAATAGAATAAAGTTCATTTTTGAAAACAATGAAAATCTTTTCTTTGTCCATGTGGAGGCAGGGGTGTGATCAAGCGCAATCTGGCAACCTGAGGCGAAGCTGGGAGGGGTACAGCATTGAATGTAAGCACCTGTACCTCATAATATAATGATAAATTTCTGTGTTTGTAGTAATGGCCGAGGAGATAAGGAGAGGAAGGAAAGAGAGCGTTGAAAGAGACTGAGACAGGAGACTGTGTGTGAGAGAGCGTGTGCCTGAGGCATTGAAGAACATGCTGAAAAGCAGCAGATTTTTTAATGTGTTAGCTGGCTTAAGAAATGAGCTTTACCAGTGCCACTTCCTATCCATATTATGGTTTGTTACATTGATGGGTCCAGGCCATAGACCTCGCGGCGTCCTCGATGTTGTGAGGGAAAATTGGGAGGAGGGTCCTTCCCCAGTCTAAAGCCAAATCCAATACTTTCTTGATCTGTGAACAAAAACTCAGGAGCATTTGCTCCAGGCTCAAGAACCTCAACCCCGGCTCTATAACATGGGTGCTCGGCTATGGGTATTCACACTGGGAATTAAAGTCTTCATGTTATTATAAGCTCAAAATTACTTGGCATGTTGCAAGGGCCCTTTGAGGTTGCACGATGGGTAGGGGATGTTGACTATGAGGTAGTGTGCATGGACCAGGAGGGAGCATGAGAAATTTATCATGTCAGTCTCCTAAAACCATGACAAGAGGTGGAATCAGCATCCTTGGCATTGGTGGTTCCCAAGAGGGACGAGAGCTAAATTTAAAATTGCCAGATAGACCCACTCTGGTCCAGATTGGTAGCCAACTCCCCCCGTAAGAAAAATACAGGAGTAATTTTCTCTGCTTGACCCAGGTGCATTGATCTCCTAGAACACTACATCAAGACACCCCCTGGGGTACTGGTTCAGAATCAACCCATTGCCTTCCCGAATGCAAAAAACAGACCCTGAATGAAGAACTCGGGCCATGCTCAACCTAGGAGTAATTGAGGAGTCACACAGCGAGTGGAGCAGCCCCTTGGTTCTGGTTCCTAAACCTGGCAGATCGGTCAGCTTCTGTGTTGGCTATAGAAGTCAGCACAGTCTATAAATTTGATGCCTATCCCGTGCCGTGCATTGATGAGCTGCTCGACTGGTTAGGTGCCGCCCGCTTTTATTTGATGTATCTTACTAAGGTATATTGGCACATCCCGTTAACATTGGTGACCCGTGAAACAAATGGCGTTCTCCACATCATTCAGTTAACACAAGTTCATCACACTCCCATTCAGATTGTTTGGGGCGCCCACGACGTTTCAGTGGTTAAGGGATAAAATCTTACGCATATGCTGTGGAGTATTTGGATGATATCATTATCTTTAGTAATGACTGGCCACGGCACCTGCAAAACCTTAAGAAGTCTATGATTGAGCAGGTGGAGGTGAGGTATCTGGGGTTCTTCCTGGGTCACAGACAGGCGCATCCACATATTGATAAGATTGCCGGGATTGTGGCCTGCCTGCGACCCAAGATCAGAAAGGGGGTAAGACAATTTTTGGGGCTGACCGGCTTTTATCGTAGATTTATCCCTAACTCATGTCGCCAGCCCCCTGACTGATCTTACTAAAAAGGGACAGCCAGATACCATTCGGTGGCTGGAGGAGTGGATGCAACAGGCCTTTACCCTGGTAAAAGAGGCACTTTGTGGTGGTCCATTATTACATGTTCCTACTTCGACCTCCCTTTTCTGTTGCAGGCTGATGTCTCGATCAGAGGGCTGGGGGCAATGTTGTCCTAAGTGGTGGAGGGTGAGTAGTGTTCAGTGCTGTACATCAGCCGCAAACTCTCCAACTGTACAGCACAGTAAAAAAAAGAGTGTCTGGCCATGAAGTGTTTGGTCCTCACCCTTTGCTGCTATCTGTTGGGAAAGCCATTCACACTCTGTTTGGATCACACCCCACTACAATGACTCCACCACAAGGATGCCATTACCCAGATCACCCGTTAATATCTGGCTTTACAGCTGTTTAAGTTTGAAGTGATCCACAGGCTGTGTGTACATATGGCTGTGGCAGACTTCCTCTCTCCCCATCTTGAGCTGGGTGGTGGGGGTGTGTGGTGGCACGGTCATGATTAAGCACAATCAAGGTGACAGAACAGCTGTAGGATTTGACCAGTGTGGTATCCATGTCTACCAAAGAATGTCACAGATATTTCATTAAGTAGCATTCTCTAACAAAAATGGCCATGAGCCCACCCCTAAAAGGTAAAAACCACCCCGTGTCAAAACCGGCATGCAAAAATGACACTGGAGTACAGAGCAGCCGAAGGTAAATGTACTTGGCACATGACAAATATCAAATCGAGAAAGAAAAAAGATCAAGAACGAAGGCAGTTTGAGTTCAATATTCTGATAAATGTACACACAGCTCTCGCAAGTTTCACATGCGAAATGTTAAAACTTGCATGTTAATATTTTTCTTCTTGTGTTTTTGTGCCACCTAATTTTGTCATTGATGTGGTGCCATACCAGTGCCTTAACTACTTGTCTACCACTGACATTGATCTTTGATTGTTTAGATCACTTTTTACCATCAAGCTGTATTTTACGTCTTCAAAGACTGGGTGTTTCAATGAAATTGAAACTAATGAAACTAATTCATTAATCTTGATTCTTAGCACTGCTTTTGTCATGGATTTTACAACCAATCTGCCACTTTTCTCTTATATTGTGTTACCACTATTGCTCTTACATATATAGCATTATCCAGCTCAGTACTGTACAGAAAAATTACTCGTTCCTTGTGTGGGTTATATCGTGGTCCAGTGGATAGTGTTGCTGCCTTACAGCAAGAAGGTCCTGGGTTCTGTTCCTAGGTCCCTTCTGTGTGGAGTTTGCATGTTCTGCCCTTATCTGCATGGGCCTCTTCTGGGGGCCCCAGTTTCCATCCACAGCCCAAAAACATGCATGTTAGGCAAACTGAAGTTCCTCCCCATTGATAAGTGTGAGATACTAACCATTCCTGTCCTGTAAAACATGATGTTAAAACCGTAATAAATAACATTCCCTGTGTTCCGCTTAGTATCATTTAGCTGTCTCCAATACCAAACAGCTTTGAATATATTTGATGTTATCCAGAGTGAGTTACAGAATTGCTTTAAACTCTTCTTCAGAAAACACATCCTCATGTTCACTAGGCCTGGGATTAAAGTTCTAAAGGGCCTAAAGTTTCTATCAGTCTAAAAACCTGTTGAGTCATTAATATAGTATGAATAGCACAAGCCAAGGATTGTTTTTAAAATAAAGTGCTAATTTAAGTATTTGGTGAAGAGGTACAGTGAATCTAAAATGTCTACACATCCCTGTTAAAATTGCAGGGTTTTTTTGATGCGTTACAAGCAGAAGATAGTTTATCAAAGTACAAGTTCATTGTAATTTTTTCTCCATCATTTGCCACCTGATCCAGCACAGATAAGGTACTGTTTGGCTGGTGGATCATTCTCAGCACTGCAGTGACACTGATGTGGTGATGGTGTGTTAGTGTGTGTTGTACTGGTGTGAGTG
>JAOVVH010000039.1:10283417-10297484 GCA_028566435.1 Scorpiodoras heckelii
GTTTGACACCTGTTTTTTCACAGAATGAATGACCTCACTAATTGAACTTCACACTGCTATTATTTTGAACACACCCCTTTGAGTTAATTATTCAATTACACAGAATCGGCAGCATGCATGTCATGACTGTTGGGTCTGTTGTTTTTTTTGCCATGTAGAAATATAATTTCTGCCAAAAACAGTGATTGATCTGGTAAGTGATGTTGGACCGCTATTAGTTCGAACACAACTGTATGTCTCTGTTGCAGAGATAAATCTAAGGAGGAGAGGTCATTAAGTAGAAGCAAAGTGAGTGAAAGTGGGATCATAACTCCAAGCATGCCGCTTAACGGGAGAGATATCTGCTTCTAGAATCTGACCACACTGGGCATTCCCAATACTTATGCATAAATGACCTCAGGGTGCTGAGTGAACATATGTCACAATTCTTCTTGATCTTCATAGAGTGATGCCTTCTGGGGATTAGGTACATCCTAAAAGCAAATTTCTAATGTATTAGTTAATGATTGGGGGTTTTAGTTGTGCCATACAAATGTTCTCAAACCATGTTCCTGCAAATCTCTTCATCATTTACTGCAGATAAATCCTTATGCCATGTAGCTTCTAAGAGTAATGGTCTGTGAAGTTCAAAAATAAATTTGTAAAGTTTAGAACCCATCCCTCATGTAGGTCTTGCTGAGGCTAATAATTTATGAAAAGAGTATGTAGGGAGTGCTTATCCACATGGGATACAATATCCTTATTTTTTTATATCTTACCAGTAAGTAGAAGAAAAATATGATCTGGATAGACCATATTCAGCTTGTTAATCATTAAAAGCTCATAAACCACTGTCATCTTACAGGTTTTTTAAAACAGTAACTCCCCTATTCCTCCACTGTGGGAATGTGAAAGATATATTGCCATTAAGGAGTGAAATATTTATTGAATATTGGTGAGTGAGTGTGCCATTTCAGATCTGCATGGACATGCTTCATTATGGTATGGCAGGTTGTGAGTAGACATGAAATTATAGGGCCTAAACATAATTTGGCAATTTGTTGTATGTTGAAATGCTAGGTCCTCAGTTGACTTTGCGTGACAGTGGAATTAGGATTGAACCATGTTGAGAGAGGACATAGCACAAAGGACCAAACGTCTTAAAAATTTGGCAGGGCCAGTCATCCCTGTGTATTGCCTTGCTGGGGGCTTGTGAGTTTTAAGAGTGGCCTCTTTTCTTTCCATGTGAATTTGGCGACTAGAGAGTGAAGTTTTTCCCAGTAGCCCCTGGGGGTAGCAAGTGGGATTATAGGAGAGTAAAACTTAATGTGAGGAAGTACATCCATTTTAACTATTGATACATGGACTTAGAGTTAATAAATTAATTAATAATTAATAGTTAAACACATTAATAAAAATGTATTAATAATTGACAGGCAGTTAATATTGTTGTGTTACCAAATTTGCTGTTGTGTTTTTGGTTTTGTTGTTGTGTTTCCAAATTTGCTGTCATGATTCCAAATTTGCTGCTGTGTTGTTGTTTTTTTTTTGCTGTTGTGCTATTGGTTTTGCTGTCATCTTTCTGAATTTGACATTGTGTTGCATTTTCTGAATTGCTGTTGCAGTTTTTTAAATTTTGTAATGTGTTTTGCACTTACTTATTGTGATAAGCATTTTGGATTTATTTCAGAGTCTTTGTACAGAATTGGACATTGGATTAACGTCATCTTTGCTTTTCTTTTTCCTCTTTCCTCTTTCTCCTATTTCTCTCTCTTTATCTATTTGCTCAGCAGTGCACTGGTGTTGGAAAGCTCCCCAGCCTATCAGCGCAGCTTAGCTCTAGTAGAACCCCTCCCATGGGCACCCCCAAATCTCAGTGCAGTACACCTCGTCCTGCCTCTGTTGGTGGAGTTATTGGGTGTCACCTCACAGGTGGAAATATTCCTTCTTCCACAGGTCAGCCAGACAGCGAGGTAACCCATGTACATCCAGGAGCCACACCCAGTCACAATAACTGTGGACCATCTCATTCAATAGGACCTGGAGGCCCAGGACCACAGCGAGTGGGGGCCCAAGGTTGTGGAGTAGATGGGTCAGGGACTATAACTCACCCTGGTACAGGTGTCTCTCCCAGTGCGAATCCATCACTGTTGTCTGTGCATCTTCAGGGTGAATCCAGCGAACAAGGAGGACAAGAGAGTATTGAAGGACTGTCTAAAGAGCAGCTAGAGCATCGTGAGCGTTCTTTGCAGATGCTTAGGGACATTGAGAAGCTGTTTTTGCGAAGTGGAGCTGGTACTGGCCATGAAGACTCAGGAGGCCCAAATAGCAATCCCAACAATGGGTCAATTAGCAACAGTAATACTGATGGATACCAAGGGCTTGAGGATGAGGAAAATAATAGTAGGAGGGCTGGCAGCAGTTGCCTTTCTGATTGTATTCCCCCTATCCCTGAAATGAAAAAGCATGAGGAGCCTTTACAATCTCTAATTTCACAAACACAGAACCTTAGTGGGCCTTGTTTGGATAACCCTTTGATGGTAAGGCACCACACCTTTCCCCCTCATCACCACCTGTCATCACCTTCAGGACTAGACATGGGGCCTGTACTAGGTCCTGAAGGACTAACACCAGAACAGATAGCTTGGAGGAAGCTGCAAGAGGAATACTATCAGGAGAAGAGGCGGCGACAGGAGATAAATCCTCACACACACCCACAGCATTTCCGCATGATGTCTGAGATGGGAATGCCAGGGGGGCCACACCTCATGATGAGAGGTCCCCCACCTCCATATCACAGCAAACCTGGAGACCAGCAGTGGGGACCAGGGCCTATGATTGGAGGAGGGATGGGAGGAAATTTAAGGATGATTGATATGCATCAGGAGGGGCCCCGGGGACCCAGGTTTCTTGGACAGATGCAGAGAGGGCCCCCAGGTGGTGGTGGATACCCAGGAAGCCCAGGTGGAGTTTTATCCATTGAAGGGATAGGATCTCAAAGATCTCCCAGGCCAGGAATGGGTTGGCTGGATGAAATGGCACCAAATATGGCGGAAATAGGTCCGTTTCATGGGTGCTATGCTTCAGGAGGGCCTGGTGGACCCTCTCAGCAAATGCAGAGTGGTATAGATCGTCCCTTAACACGGGAAGAGATGTTTCACATTATGGAGAAACGTCAACTACAAGGTCTCCGCAGGCTAGAGCTGGAGCAGTTATCTAGGCAGCAGCAGCAAGGTGGACTTGGAGGCCCAAGGATTATGGATAACCCCATTGGACCAGGCTTTCCTAATCCTGGCATGGGAGGACGTCCACTTTCACGTGGTGATCCAATGGAATTTCCCAGTTCTCGCACTATGATTGGTTCTCCCATTGCTAGTGGAGGTGGCCCTTTAATGAGAGATATGGTTGAGTCTCCTTTAGGGGGAAACCTAAATATAAACATGAACATGAATTTGAACCTACATCAGCAGCAACATATATTGGCCCAAAAATTAAGAGAAGGGCCTGGGTCAGAGATGGCAAGCCCTGAGGACAACACCCATATTAGGGCTGCACCAAATGGCCAGGTTGGTGCTAACAAATTAATGGTCCATGGACCAGATGTAACTCTTCAGTTCCCCAATCAGGGCTCCTTTCCAGGTGGACAAGGGGATGGGCCCTACCTCCAGCAATCAGGTCCTGACATGTATAGATCTGATCAGCAGGGTCCTTCCCACATTGGTGGAAACTCAAGGCTTAGCCATATGCCTATGAACACTGGCCACAAAGCAGACCATGGTCCATGTCACCCATCTGACCTTCCCATTAATGTCAACTCAATTGATTCCCCAGCAATGCTCCCACCTCACCAACTGAAGTCACCTCCCCTTAGCCAGGAACCTTCTCCCCTCATGCCTTCTCCCTCTGCTAGAGGTCTGAAATCCCCCAACCAGCTTGCATCCACTGGTCCACCTCTTTCTGCAACATCTGGAGCAGGAACACCTTCGACCACCTCCATGAAGTCCCCACAAATAATGGGATCATCCCTTGGACTCCGGTCACCATCTGCTTCTCCTGGACATCACAAATCTCCAGCCATGCCTGTTGCATCTCCACGGTGGACTGCCTCACCCAAGACTTCCCTGGCCAGCCCTGGAGGGACATCTAACAGCAAGGGAGTAGGTAATGGAGGGAGCAGTTCAACTGAGACAGGTAAGGAATGGTTAACACAATGTTTTCATAATAACTTTTATAAATAAGCTAAGGAGAACAGTAAAATATCTGTATTTCTGTGTCTTAATTACTGTTAGATTATTTGTCGGTTAATGATTTCTCATCCTGATTTCCTGCTTCAGGTATAACCCTTCCTCCCAGGAGTTCTACCTCAACACCCAGCAGTCAACCTCCCAACATGCCATTTACCTCTTCCCCAGACGCACCACCCTCCCAGAATCCCCTGTCCCTTATAATGTCTCAGATGTCCAAGTATGCAATGCCCACCTCCATTCCACTCTATCATGATGCCATCAAGACAATAGCCACTTCTGATGATGAGATGCCAACAGATCGATTGCTCCTTCCTGGAGCCAACATTCAAGGTGCAGTCTGTTAGCATAACCACATTTATAATTTTGCTGGGGCAGTTTCTTTTGAGATCCTACAATAATGTAAGTTTCTACAGAACTGAAAATGATTGGTAATATAGTGTAATCTTCCTGGTGGTCAAGCAGTCATGCATAAAATTATAGATAACCTGCTTTTTTACTTCTTTAGTTAGACTTAAATTGTGATTTCATCCTGTTAGGATGATAAAAAAAGAAGGCTTTCTCTTACTGATTTCAGTGCCAGTGAAAGTAAACCCTTATTATTATTATTGCTTATTAGTGGATGAAATGACTGAATGGTTTAATAACTTATGCAACTCTTTATTGAAAACTAGAGATGCATTTTTACAAGAAACAGCAGTGTTTACACCACAGCAGTGGTTCATTGAGATTAGCGTCATCTTCACTGTGGCAGACGCTATTGTTATAGTTAACATCCATTGCCTTACACCAGGGGTGTTCAGTGCCATTTATTGTATTTGTACCATATAGTGAAGTACATGTAGTCAACTACTGACTGTCAAATCAAATTAAGAAAGTTCAATTCAATAATATTTCAAAAATATTTATTGCCAGTTTTCACATGGAACTGGAGGGATTATAAATAATAAGTACTCCAATAATAAATAAAGGTTCTTTTCTCCTTTCCAGTAAAATAAGGGCTGCATTAAAAAATAAAATACGTGACAGAGAGCTTTTGAGATATGTGCATATTAATATAAAGTGCTTAATTTTGGGAAAATGGAACAAAAATTGTAAATGTTAACCTCCATCAGTAAATCCAAATCCAAGCAACTTTAAGAGAACATTTGTTAGCATGTGGCTGGGCAGTGAATGAATATGTTAGGATTCTGGTGGATTAAACATGTTTGGCTCTTAGGTCATTTATTTTCTGTGTTTGAGTGGATATCTTTGCACAAAAGGTTTGTGCTTTATCTCGTAGTGGCACTTCACATTGCTGCTGTTAATAATCGCTATGGTCTCTTAACATATGAGCCATACTGGTTTGGAACTGCCCGTGGAAACTATAAACATGTACGAGTCTGTCCATTCTTGATTAAAAGCTCTGTTTTAGCTGTCTATTGTTACCTTTTTTTTACAGCACATCATGTGAAATTACTTTTCTCTGACTGACTTGTTTCCCTGACTGTTGCCTGTTGCCTCTGCTTATGAGAATTGACCACAGATTTGACTGGCTGAATAGTATCACATGGCATGATTAGCTAGAAAAGCTGTAGTTAGAATAGAAACACTCCATCAAAATTGGATAAATCTAAATAGCAGATATTTATCAGTTATAGGTCTGGTCTGATAATATTTGTCACTTAGAGGTCCAGATAGGACAGTGTCTGGGTTCACGTGTTTCTCATTATATTACATAATTTTATAATAGCATACATTACAAACCAAAATGACTGAGACAAAGTTTTGTCATTTATAAACTTAAGTATACTGTAGTGTCCTAAAGGCTAAATGTGAACAGATATTTACAGACATAGGCTTACCTTAGTGCCATGGCTTGCGATCCTGAGACTCAGGCTTCTGTTAAGGAGGTCCCGATAATCCACTCTGCGTCCAACTCATTAAAAGCTCATCCTAACCTCACTATCCCTGAACACTGATGACTAACTTTATTCCAGTGTGTGCTTTTGAAGTGTTCCTGCATCCAAATACAGCACACTCTCTCACTGTAAACCAGTGTCCTGCAGGGGTGACAGTATTTTTTGCCATGACTGTACTCTTAACCTCAATATTGAAACGGCAATTTGAAATGAAGCTGTACTTGTAAGAAGCTGATAATGAGGGTCTGAAAGTGAGGGTTTGAAAGCACAGAACAGTGGGTCTGTAGCTGGATAATACAGCATAGCGTATACTGTATAAAAACATTTTAATGACATCAGGTACATGTTACACACTGCAGTAACTCGGTATGAATTATTATTTTCTTCCTTTATTAGGTATTCTGCAAAATATATAGTATATATTGCACTTTTATGTAAGATTTAGGTCTGACCAAGTAATTTGATTGGACAAGAGGCATTCCATGAGTGCTGATATAGAGTATAACAGCACTGGGACTTTTCACTGTATGTGTATCATACCACTTTACAGATGTTAATTACAATTATATTATTAACTTACACAATTAATTCATCTTATATTGTAACACACTTTGCACCACAGACATGAACACATTTCCACAAATAACATTTGAGGGTTTTTTGTCACCGGGTTTTCCATGTTTATATAGCCTACATGAAACAACACAGTAAGAATGCGCAGGGAGACGAAAATGTGATTTTTCTAGTAGTTCTTTAGAACATTGGAGCTTCATCACAACAGACCCACATCAGTAATGTGCATGATCACATAATTATGTAGCCTGGTTTAAGTGCAGTCGATTCTCTTAGCAGTGCAGTTGTCTTTTCCCAAGTCCTTATGAATTCTCCTTCACATCTTTCAAGTGGTTTATCTGTAAAGTGCGTTTAAACACATGGACTACACTTTTTTCACCACAGCCTGAGACAGTTTTGTTTTTCCACCTGTATTTCAAGTCCCACCTTCATTTGTAAGGGATTGGATAGTAGCCCCAAAAAATTCTGCTCTCTGAGTGGCTCATAGTTTATGAATGTAAAGTACTAGCTAATGATAGAGGAGGACGAAGAGGTCAGGGTTTGTCCAAATATGACTGGGATCAGAAAAATCTTCGAGCGCCAAACTGAAAAGCTTGGCAGCGGGGTGCTGAAGAAGCTGAAATTGCGGCAAAGCAATAATAATAATAATACAAATTAGAGTTAATATTGTGATTTTTGCAAAATCACAGAATAAAACACAAGTATAACAATATGCGATTGCTTGTGTAATCATATTTAAATAACAGTTTTTTCAATTTTGTATGTTGTGCTTTGTATTTTGTATGTTTTGTATATTATAGATGACTATAGGTACTTTTTGTGTCTAGAATTTAGTATAATTTTGCATGTTACATATTTTATATAGGTGCACTTACTTGATATACTTTATGTTTCTTAGATTTTGCTCTATTTTATTATAGGAAATATGGCTAATCACCAGTCAACACAGATGCTGTTGTCCTCTCAAGGTTCAATGGGCCCTCACAGTAACCCTCAAAGCCCCACTGGTATGGTCCTTACAGGAAATCAGCAGTTATCTCTTGACCCCTCTGGACCTTTGCTGTCTTCTCCTAACCCAATTGCCATGCCAGTAATGATGGGGGGTGGAGGAGGCCATCCAGATGGAATTGGACCTTATAACATTTCGCCAATGCATCCTCCAAGTCAGATGGGTGGATTCTCGCACATGCAGGCCTCTCTGCACACACCAGTTGGAGGTATGGGGCAGCAGTACCCCAATCCTTCTGACAACATTCTCCCTTCCCAGCAAATGCACCGTCTTAGCAAGGGTATGTCCAGTCAGCGCCCACCGCACCCACCTGACTCTTTCCCATCCATGCCCATAGGAGAGGGCCCGGACTTGAGTGAGGTGATTAGGCCCACACACACAGGCATCCCAGAATTTGACCTCTCTCGAATCATTCCTGCCGACAAGCCCAGCAGTACCCTGCAGTACTTTCCCAAGAGTGAGGCAATGTCACAGCTGCAGCAGACCCCTCACCAAGGGCATCTACCTCATCAGGTTCCTTCAGCACAACTTCTAAAGCAGCTTTCTACATCTGGCCCCCTTCAGAACAACACACCCTCCTCTAACCCTCACATTGTCAATCTGCAGAACATGATGGCTGAGCAGCAGCTTCCCCTGCAGCCATCACACTGTGGCTTACGCCCTGGCATAGGCATGACCCAGGGAAGAGCCAGAAGTATGGGCCCAGGTGGTGTGATAGGGCCTGGGCCAGTATGCCATCCAAGTCATCTGATGGGTAGGACAGGTATGCCTCAGCAACAGCAGCATCATCACCACCAGCAGCAGGCCATGATGGCTAACAGCCTCTTACAGCATCAGTCCCATATGTCACAGGGCACGATGACCCTACAGCAGCATCCACACAATCTTATAGCTCAGCAGAACATGATGATGCAAGCTAAGCAGAGGGGTATACCAATTCCTGGGGAGCATTTTGGCCAGCAAGGGGCTGTCCTGTCCCCTCAGGGGCCTAAGATGGGACCCCCACACCCACAGTCAGCCATGATAGGATCCCAGGGAGTCAGACAGAGGGGCTTGTCTTTGGATAGTCCACTGGGGTATGGACCTGGAAGCATGGCAAACATGCCTTTCTGAACATTTTTCAGTAAATCTGTAAAAATCTTTTCCCCTTATGGGTTACTTCAAATCCTGACTTGCTTTTTTTCAATGTTTATTGATTGTGGCAATCAGATGCTAATATTATTCGTAATAATGTCTTAATTAAAAAGCCAAACAATGGAAAATTGCAGTTAAGCAACAAATTCTGAAGCCATTTTTAAATGTGTGTAAAATATGTACATTTGACAGACAATTGTGTCCATTTTTGTGAGCAAGAAAAAACTCACAAATCAGTTTTGAATTATTTTCTCTGGCTACCAAACTGTTGTGCAAGAAAGTATATAAATATATTATATATCATTATTAAATATCTGTATAATTGCTGTAAATAAGATGCAATTTGCTTGTTTATGAATGTTATGTATAACAGAAGTCTAAAGGCAAACAAAAAAACTTAGAAATGTGTGTTGTTTGATGATGAGAAAGTGTTTCTAAGGGATGCAAGGATAAAGAAGAGAGGTAGACAAACAGAGAAACATTGTTTTATTTTTTTATGTCTTTTATCTTGCACCAGTATTACTTTACAGAGCACTCACCAGCAATGAGAAAAGTTCAAATGTAGGCACAGAATATTTACAATGAAAAAATTACAATTCCATTTAGACATCCTGCACATTCCTGCATGCTCTCTCTCTCTCTCTCTCTCTCTCTCTCTCTTTCAGTACTGCATCACTACATAGCTAAATGTCTAAGCTATAGTTTATCAGACAGATGACCCAGAGGGTCAAAATTAAAACAAGCCCTGCATTATATACCAAATCTCATCAATGAATGCTTGCATACTTTAAGCTAATTTCTTCCCTATTTATATGTATTGGCTAGTGGAGGTGGTGGTAGCCATGTCTGAGCCAGATACCTTGGTGAGGCATCTGGCACATAGCCTGTGCCCGCAGACATGTTTTGACATCAATCTCAGAAGATCATTCCGGAAACGCACCCCTACAAAGGCGTAAAGGATTGGATTAAGGCAGCAGTGAATAAAACCAAGGTTTTCAGTCACCATGAGCCCCAGAGTCAGAGCACGGCGAGTCTGACAGGTTTTCTGAGACAGTATCCCAAGCCTTACAAGGGTGTCCACAAAAAGGGTTATGTTGTAGGGTAGCCAGCACAAGCAGAAAACCAGGGTTACCACCATGGCCAGACGAATAGCCCCCTGCTTCGCCAGGCTCTGTTGACTGTGGTACAGGGTGAACACCACAGCAGTGTAGCAATAGCCCATGATGACTAAAGGCAGGAGGAAGCACAACAGGTGTGTCAAAAACCGACTAACAAGTAACCAGTTGCTAGCATGGATGCCATGGTTGTTGAAATGACACTGTAGCCATGTAGGCTCAGTGTTTCTGGGTTCCACAGAAAGAAATACTATGTTGGGCATACAGAGAGCAAGACAAAAAAGCCAGAGCACAGCACAGATTAAATGAATTGTTCGGGGCCGACGGGTCTGGAGGCTGGAGACAACATGAACAATGGCGAGATAGCGATCAAAACCAATGCCTGCAAGAAGAAGACTCCCACACATCAGATTCAGGCGGTTCAACAGGCCTACAAGCTTGCACAGGAAGTTCCCAAAGAGCCAACCTGTCAGCACCTCTGTCACTGCAAAAGGTAAGGTAAAGAGCAGGAGCAAATCAGCCAGGGCCAGATGCAGCAGGTAGATGTCAGTCATGCGTAGGTAAGCACGACGATGCAGCAGGACCGTCAGCAGGAGGCCATTTCCTAAGATGCCCAACAGAAACACCATGCTGTACACTAGTGTCTGGAACACAGTATTGAACAGGAGCAGGGAGTCTTTTTCATGGTCACAGGTGAAGATCTCATCGGGTACGTTATCTGTTGTATTGTCATATTCATACTGGTCATATGAAAACTGATGAGGAAACACAAAATAGGTAATGAATATATAATTGCCTACAAATAATTAAACCAATATTGAGATAGATTTTTACCATTGTTCAGTGCTGTATTTGTTATATACTTAGCAAATTGATATTCTATCTGTTATACTTTTGACCATTGAAAATTGACCATTTAATTGCTCTTTTTGATTGATTCTATAGTTATAAAAGGTACAGAGAAGCATCTATACAAACCACATTTCCATAAAAGTTGGGACACTAAAAAAATTTTTATAAAAACTGAAATCTGTTTTTTTTGGTTAGTCACTTGAACCTTTATTTAACAGACAAAAAGACAAAGAAAAGATTTTCAGTATTTTCAATGATGAACTTAATTCTGTTTGTTAAATATAAACAAATTTAGAAATAGATGCCTGCAACACACTCAAAAAAGTTGGGACAGAGGCAAAATAAAACTGAAAATGTTATACAAGTAACACTGGAAGATTCCACAATTAGCAGTTTAACTGGTAACACGTGAGGTCATCAAGACTAAGTATAAAAGGAGCATCCACCAAAGGCATCTTTACAAACAAGGATGGGTTGTGGTTCACCACGTTGTGCCAAACTTCAAGAGAGGATTGTCAGTTTATCATTAAAAACACTGAAAATCTTTTTTTTGTTGTTCTTCTGTCTGTTAGATAAAGGTACAAATGAATTAACAAATTACAGATTTCAGTTTTTATTGCATTTTTAGAAAGTGGAAATTGGCAAATGGAGTTTGTAGGAGGTATAGACAGTTATGGAGTTCATTAAATTATACAGCTGTGTAGCAGACAGGAAAGAGTGTAAAGGAAACTTTGCACCCCCGCCCCCTTTTTAAAAAAGCGAGAATTGAAAATGATTGCTTTGAACAGATACAAAAGAATTCATTTTAAGATTCAGAGTCTATTATACAAATAATAAAATGAACACAATTGTATGTAGTTTAAAATATCTGGAATATGCATACATACTGTATGTATAATGTCCTTACCATAACAATAAAATTTTTGTTTTTAATTCTGAAATAATAAATAGCAAATACAACGTTACTTTGATCACATAAATAATAATAAAATTTAATATAACAGGAATATTATAGATCTAAAATTCAAAACACTCATTAGCTCTAAGGACCTACGGAACATACTGACTGTATAAAACATAATCGGTATATAATATTATTATCTAGTTATATATTAACTTAAATTTCCATGGAAACTGGATTTATTTAAAAAGATTTACCGTAAGTCATTTGTTTAGCCGCATGGTAAGCATATATATATAAAAGTTGGACAGATATAAAAAGATCAATCATTTTAAAGGACTGATCAACTACTCTATTTATTCAAATATTTTATTTAACATTTAGGTAATGCTCTGGAATTCTTTTTCAATTTGGTAATTGCTTTTATGTATCTATATAATGTTAGGATTTAGCATTTACTTATTCAGCTTGTTTTATGTCTTTTAAACGAAGGATGCTATTACATTAAGTTTGTTTGAAGTAGTATATGGTATGGTATAATATTTATATTTTTCTAAAGAATATACCAGCAAATGTTGCCTGAGGCTGAAAATAAAAAATTGGTTGAGTTTTCAAAGCTTACAAATAAGTTTTGTTTTTTCATACTTTGTGTTCATTCTGTACATTAGTTCGCACAAAAAGAATCAGTTAAGTATTCGGTACTTACCACATAAACAATACTTTCTGTTATGTTAGACATCTTCTTCTAGACCATTTATTCATTCTGATTTCCTAAGTGTGAAGTTAAGAACCTACAGTGAAAAAAAAAAAAGAAAGAAAGAAAAAAACCCAGCAGACCGTGGTTCCGGGAAGCATTGTTACGGCTGCTTTCAGTTGTTTTTTTTATTACACCCACCTATTTTTTCCATTATAGCTTTCATTTTTACATGTTTTGAAATACATACAAATGAATACACTTACATTGACAGCAGTCTGCCTTTTTAAGATAATTAATTACATTTTAAATACACTTAAAAAAAAATCCCATTTGACACAAGCCATTCTTGCACAATTTTTACAGTGTGTCAAGGCATATTATCCTGCTGAAAGAGGCCACTGCCATTCAGGAATACCCTTACTATGAAGGGATATACTTGATCTGCAACAATATTTAGGTCGGTGGTCCGTGTCAAAGTAACATCCACATGAATGCCAGGATCCAAGGTTTCCCAGCAGTACATTGCCCAGAGCATCACACCACTATTGCTGGCTTGCCTTTACCCCATAGTGCATCCTGGTGCTCAGTCCAGGTAAATTACACAGACACACTGTGCCATCACGTGATGTAAACGAAAATGGGATTCATCAAGCCAGGCCACTTCCTTCCTTTGCTCTATGGTCCAGATCTGATGCTCAAGTGCCCACTGGAGGTGCTTTCGGTGGTGGACAGGAGTCAGCATGGGCACTCTGCTTGGTCTTCATCTATGCAGCACCATAACCAGCAAACAGTGATGCACTGTGTTTTCTGACACCTTTCTAACATAGCCAGCATTAAATTTTCCGGCAATTTGTGCTACAGTAGTTCTTCTGTGGGAACAGACCTGTCACTGATTTACCAGTTATCCTTCCTTGGACCAGTTTTGGTAGATACTAGCCACTGCCTACTGGAACACCCTATAAGACCTGCAGTTTTGGAGATGCTCTGAACCATTCATCAAGACATCACAATTTGGCTCTTGTTAAAGTCGGTCAGATCCTTCTGCTTGCCAATTTCTTTCTGTGCCCAACACATCAACTTTGGAAATTGACTGTTCACATGCTGCCTAATATATCCCATATAATATATATCAATGTTATTTGCTTCACCTGTCAGTGGTTTTAATATTATTGGACAGAGGCATGTTTACCTCTGGGTCACATCACATCTTTTTTAATTATGCTTTTTAACTGTTTGAAAGACATTATATAAGCATATATACATTATTTAATTGAAAGACATTATATAAGCAATGTGGGAACGGTTGGTGGGAAAACATGAGGGTTGCTGCTCAAAAACCAATGAGCATTGTAATAAAAAGGCCCGGCATCTTTCTGACTCTCCAGCATACCGTTCCGGGGTGGCAACGTGAGAGTCCCTAAGGGTGCCGGTAAATTTGGGTGCCTACGGCGATGGGTCAGGCTGTGTTTTAGGTAGGCTTTAGCTTAGGTCCCAAAGAGTTTCACCCAAAGAAGTCAGCTGCTGCAGCTGCTCATGGCGACCAATGGTTGCCCCCTGGTGTTGCAAGACCTCCCGCTGGGTCCATAGTTGGTCTCACCTTTCTGTTGTTAGGGTGGTGGGCGGGGAAGGACCCAAATGCAGGTGAGTGTGTATATACGTATA
>JAOVVH010000040.1:112922-124725 GCA_028566435.1 Scorpiodoras heckelii
CCCCCCGTGACCCCGACTAGTGGGATAAAGCGGAAGATAATGAATGAATGAATGAATGAATGAATGAATGAATGAATTTCAATTCAGAGCTGTTTTCAGTGATGATTGAGGAACTGTATATCTGTCCTGTGTGTAAATGTTTCTCACAAGGTCCTTGAAAATATGTTGTATGTGTAGAAATAATTGCATCCTATTGATAGATTCTGTCTCCTCCTTTGCCCGGTTAGGATAATATAGATAGGGAGCTGAAGGAAGCTGCAAGGCAGCAGCGTCTCCGCGAGCTGGAGGAACGGCGCATCGCCTGGGCCACTGCGAGCGGAGATCAGAGCAGCAGTGGTAATTTTGGCCGCAGCAGTAGTGAAAATGATGTAGACGGTCTCACTAAAGACGGCCTCCTAGACTTCTTGCTGCATCCCCGAACTCACAGCCCACTGGGACGCTCTGCAAGCGCTCGCCATTACCAACACACAACAACTGAGCGCAACCTCCGTGGCTACCTGGAGGCGTATTCTGGGTCGCCCACAGCTGACATTACTAAATTCAGCAGCCTTCCACGGTCAGGGCGTCCCCATCAGAGAAGGACCATAGCCTGGCTGACCACAGCAGATGATAACAGAGAGCTGGGGCCTCAGAGCAAACTCCATCATGAGAAACCGACAATTTCCCTGAAGGCAGAGACGGAACCAATCAGCCCCCTGGCTAGATGCTCAACGTCAGGCTACAGCAAGGAGATTGATGTTTACAGTAATAATAATAATGCATCTGTTTCTGAAGGTATACGTTCTTCTCAGCTGGGTCACAACAGAAACTGGATGGAGAAATCACACGATGTTGGACACATGAAGGTTAATGTAGAAAAGCACACACTGGTATCTGGGCTTCAGCCCTTTGAGCTGCCAGATCCTAATGATAATAATAATAGGAGGCACACAACACTGGATAACCAAGCAGATATTTCTGTGACTCATGCAGAGAAGGAAAGAACAACTTTTCTTGACACTCCTCCATCCAGTAGAGGATCTGAGGAAGCACCACAATCAGATGACACTAAAATAATTCCACCCCAGAGAGAAGAGGAAGAGGAAAACAGCACCGTCTCCTCAACAACATGCGACACTCCTCTGCCTCTTGACCCCTCGTTGTCCAATAAGAAAGCTGTTCCTTACATTCTGGACTGCACTGAAACTGACTGTTCTGTCATTTTAGACTTCTCAGAACTTGAAGGAACCCCTATCTTAAAAGAAGGATCTCAACTTGACACAAAACCACAGGACAGCAATTTCCAAAGTGTCCTTCAAGACCCTAGTTCACTTTCTTCCAACTTTGAGTCTTTATCCACCAATGATCCATCTGCGTCAGCGTCTGCTGATGAACCATTTGAAGTGAAACCAGCAGAAGAAGCGCACCCAGTTACTCCGTCTGTTACCACAGACGAGGCAGATAGTGAGAGCGGTGACATGGCAGAAGGTAGAAAGGTGGATGAGAAAGTGCAGATCCGTAGTCCCAGTCCAGCCCACCCGAACACTAAGACACCGTCTAAACCTGCTGCCACTCGAACACGGCATCCTACAAGAACCCTTACACCAACTGAGACCAGACACTTACGCAAGGTGGTACCAATCACCAGGGCAAATCGTTCTGGCAGCAGCGCTAAGAGAGTAGAGAAATCTTCTGGGCATGAGAACGCAGAACCAAGACGCCCACTCCGTGACCAGAGCATGCCTGCGAGAAACGGTGACAGGCAGGGTAGACCGCCTCGCCATTCTAGCCTCCCTCCAGAGTCCAAGGCAGAAAGAGGAACAAACACAAGTGTTGCTCGAGATCCCACTCCACACAGGCCTTCCATAAAGAAACCGACTGCTAAACCTGTCCGCAATATCCCCAAACCTCCAGCAGAAGAGAAAATGTGTCGCTCTACCATGAGAGCTTTGGCACAGGCTCAGGCTGCATCGGAGGCCAGTGCTCCTCAAACACCAACCCATGCCAGGAAGTCTGGCTCACCCCTGCCAAGCTTTGCTCGCAACACTTTTGCTTCCTCTTCTAGAACCAAAAAGGACTTGGCCATGCAGCCTGCACCAGGGACCCCATTAAAGAGCTCCACCTTTTTGAGAACTTCCTCAGTGAAGGTGCCTTCTGCAAGTAAGGCAAACTCTGTATCTAGCGGACACTCGGCCCAGGGCGAGGATAAACCAGCTGGGTCTTTAAGGAGGGTTCAGAGTGTCCGGGCCCCTGGTCGAAAGACTTTACAGAGTGACACAACCCCACCACAGAATGTGCAGGAGCAGTCCCGAAAGGGTAGCAGTTTCTCCGAGAAATCCTTCCTGATAAGAGACTCCACCACTAGCAGGAGTCTCAAGCCTGTTTGGAAGTAGAATAGATGGACAAAAAGACATTACAGTCTCACACACTTAGGTTTTTATTTTGTTCATCATCTCAGACTTATCTGAATGTATCAAAAGCCTTTTACATGTAGCTGAAATTCTACGTATTGAGCTAGTTTTCCAAAAGAGACTAGCTGCTGTCAATATTTGACAACTCATTTTAGTGGTAGCACTTCATCCATATAAGGATGTTACTGATGGCCTTTTTATCAGCAGACAGGAAATGTTGCATCGCCTTCACACACGTCAGTCTCCATTGTTTTCAAACATGGATCCATGGTGTCACTTTGACTTGTTATATAATATTATACTTCCTGAGATGTTGAACTAATTATAGTATGGCTAAGTTTTTTAAATCTCAAACCAGATGCAAAATACGTACGAGCGCCATATGTCAGGGTGCGAGACTCTCAGGAGAGATCAGTGAATTCCCGAGGTAATGCGCTTGTTAAACCTGGTTCAGTATTTGTAATTCAGGTTCAGTAATTTCTACTGAACTATGCGACCTAAGCTCTAACGCTGAAGTTGGTTAGCTTTACTGCCACCCAAGCTGGGACGTGTGGGTGGGGCTAAAAATAATTCAGTCCATTGATTGTTAACAGAATTATTCCTGTTAAATTGTCTGGCTGTAGTACAAAATCGTACAAGCAACTCTCACACACACATAAAAAAAAAAATATTTTGCTTTTGAACGTTCCTTTGTTTCTAGCAGATTTAAGGGTTACGTAGTGTGTACGGGTAAAAAACGCACATTATGTGTTTATGTTTGTGAGCTTGTATTCGGACAGTTAACAGCTATAAATCCTTATTCATGTGTAACATACTACTTCATGGCATCAGTAAGAGGATCTTTAAAATATCTTCTCCATATCAGTCATGAATATATTCTGGTACTGTCTGAACGTAGCAGACTCAGTAAGACACAGTACACGTGAAGATGTTGGTCTGAGTAATGTTCATTTCTTTACAGCAACAACAACAACAGGTTTTAGGAAAATCTTCAGAATTTCTTCCAAATTAAAAAACAAATCTGTTTCATGAAAAGTAATAAGATTAATTAAAAGTCAGAGGAGAAAACAAATGAAACTTGATTAACACGAAAAAATGAATAAAAATCTGGCCTTAAATTACATTTACAAAAACAAATCCTCAGTCATGTGACTGCCAGTTTATAGTCTATTATTTGTACTTTTTACTTGAGATCAAGTTTATATTAAAAGCTGTTCATTTTGACAACAGAACCCATTTAATTTGTCCTGTTGTTTGGTTTGTTTTATTTATTTTGTCGTATATTTTTGGCAAGCTGCTAATTGAGATTCGGTAATTGCAGACGCGTTACATTTATTGGCCACAATGTTTTAACACTCGTCATGTCATTTTAACTGTACGTGGCTGTTCAGCTGGAGTGAGTGAAGCAGCTTTCTGATTTACTGCTGTATCTTACGCCTGAATTTCACTCACTGAACCTGGACTCACTTACACTAAATCAAGCCAGACTATTTATTAGCTAGCTTCGTAGCAAGCCACCCCATGGGGGTCTGTTGTTCAGTGGAAAAGCTTTACAGGTGTTTTAGAGCAGCTGAGTGGACTCCAGGACCCGAGTGTGTCCCCTGTCGTGTCGTGTCTCGTCTCAGTGACGTGTGATGACTTTAACCTGTTCTGTGCATGACGAAAAAAAATAAAATGTATAACTAGTAGATGGAAACGCATAGGACTGTTCAGACACACACTGGTGTTGCAGTCAGAATACAGAAATGCTGAATGTGTTGAATAGCTGCTGTACTGCTTTAATTCAGGGTCTGAGCTGCTACACAACGTCGCTTTGCTGCTCTTAATACTGTATTTTGTGTCTCTGTCAAGTTCTACTGCTATAAATCTCATCTTTGCAAAGCCATATTTTTAATCAGGAGTGGCAAAACCTGGTGCTCGAGGGTCACCGTGAAGAAATTCATCTTATTCTGAATAATTTACTACATTTGTATTTATGATATTATGCATTTTAACTGTATTAACATAGAATGACCACTGTAGCATGCTACGAAGTGTGAAATACTTATATTTGTTTGCTAATGTCCAAGTTCAGATGACTTATTTTGATATAATAAATCAAGTTCTGGTATTTTTCTTATTATAAATTATAATAATAATAATAATTTTTATTATTAGAGAAAAGCAGGATCATATTTCTACCTCTAAAATCATGTTTCGCCACCCCTGATTTGTTTTCCCTGAGTTTTTTGTCCTGTCTTTTGCAGTCCATGCCTTTGTGATGTCTTTGCTTAGGCTCATGCGTGTGCATGTGTACGGGTGTGTGTGTGTGTGTGTGTGTGTGTGTGTGTGTGTGTGTGTGTATTTTTATGTAATTTATTGACCTGCTTTATAACGTCCATGGTATCATGGAGAAGACCGGTACAATGGAGTCATTTTCCAGCTCGAGTCGGTTTCCTGCTACACTAACGTGGCCTAGTGCAGACTTCACATCCAAGAAATTCCTATTAGTTGTTTTTGATCCAATTCAACATGATACTGAGAAATCAGTGTACTTTCTTTTTAATGCTCTTGCTTAAATGTTGTTATGCCAGAATTTTCTCCTGTAATTGTTATAATCTGTATAAACTAAATAATTAAAATGATCAAGTCCACTGGCTGTGCAGTTTTTTTCCCCAGGTTTAATACTTAATCTGAAAATTTATAAGCTTCATATAAGGCCATCCTAATGTACACTGAAGTGCCTGTGCAAAATCCATAGCAATACCATCTATCCACGTCATTGGTTGTATATACAGTGAGTATATAAAGCGATAGACATCTATGGAAGCTTCTAGAGCTGTTTCCGCCATGAGAATGGCAAGTTATCACGATTTTGAGATTTTGAACACGGTTTAATAGTTGGACATTGTGAGATGGGTCGTAGCATTTCAGAGGTAGAAGCAAAGATTGGATTTTCACGTATGTGGATTTCAAGGGTGAACCGTGACTACAAAAATTCCTGCAAAACCTCGAACTTACGACAGCAGTGTGGCCGTAAAAAGTCGGCTGGCGAGAATCGTTTCACGTGATAGACGTGCAACACTGACCCACGTAACATCGGAATTCAGTGCTGGGGCCTCGACAAACATCAGCGTGAGGACTGTGCAACGTTCCCTCCAAGATCCTGTGGAGGACCTACCAAGGATTAACTGCTATACCAGTTTTTCCTGGTATATAACACCACCTGCCGCAACCCTTCATTTCAAAAGCTCTATAAGTATGTTGTATAAACATGCGGAAATAAAATCCCAGATTGTGCCATTAAGTAAAAAAAAAATCCAGTAAAATCAGAGACTACAGAGAAGGTCTAAAACTAAAGATCAACGTTAAAGCAGTGAGATTATTCCTAAGAGCAGGGGAACATAGCAGTGTGTGTGTGTGTGTGTGTGTGTGTGAGAGAGAGATACAACTGAAAAGTGAAACAAAAGAAAAGAGACTCCTACGTCACGTCCCCCTGACAACCGTGAACAACAGTGAATATATTTAACGGGTCTCCGTTTGACTCACCTGATTGGCTCATGCATCGTCTTCGGTCCCACACTTGATCTAAAATCAGTGTCGTCTCCTGACCTTTACACACAAGATGCAGCTCGACTGGTCTGAGATCAGTTTTCAAAAGGAGGAATGTGTGTGTTATGTACAGTAGCAGATTGACAGCAGCAGAAAAGCCCCGTGGTGCTGAATGTGTTAGTGACGCTGGCCTTTTCACAGCCGCTGACTTCTTTCAGAAGGCATATTGTTAGACTTTATCTGAAGATGTCATGGTAACTCTGTCCCAAAGCAGCAGATCTCTCTTGCTCTCTCTCTCTCCTCTCTCTCTCTCTCTCAAATATACAAAAGCTCGGCCACCCAAGAAAGTTTGGGTCCCTTTTTGAGTCTGGGTCCTCCCAAGGTTTCTTCCTTATAATGTTTGGGGGAGTTTTTCCTTGCCACTGTTGCTCCGTCTTGCTCAAATTGGGCTTGGGTCTAGATAATTAGGTAACTTGTAAAGCTGCTTTGAGACAATGCTCCATTGTAAAAAGCGCCATAGAAATAAATTTGACTTTGACTTTGACTTAAATATAGCACACTGAGTCAGTCAGCCTTCTCTCCTTTGCATTTGTATACTTTAGACTGTTTATTGATTCGGTTGGATTTTTCTATAAGGTAAAAAAGCTTTTGAAACTTGGATTTTAACTCAATTTATTGTGTTCATATTGTGTTTATAGTCATAATAAGGCCATAAAGTCCATTTATTGATCTGTGTAGCTATTATGCACCTAAACACAAAGCTTTCTATTTTTAACGTGTCACTTACTTTTTCTGTACTATCGCTATATTAAGAAACCCTGCCAGATCAGCTCCAGCTGTTCTCCTCACTGTAGACACAGTTTCTTTACTCCAGCAGATATTACTGCTTACAGTAAACTGAACTCAGACCATGTGGTGATCACGCAGGAAACTAAAGCAGATAAAAGTGTTAAGTCATGACGGTGCTGTTTTGGGGAACACTCTTTTTATTTAAGCGTTTTAAGGTCATATTTATTTTACATTTCATTCCTGTGTTCTCACTTCCTTATTGCTGTAGATAGTTTGTCATTATCCGAGTAGCTTATGACCTCTATCCATATTTCACCTTATATACCTTCTATCATCTTTCCTTCTTTGACCTTATTGTATTTTACATGGTTTATTCTCTGTTTTCTTTTTCTGTGTATTTTATTTGTGTGTGTGTCCGTGAGCGTAAGGGCAGAATGAGAGACAGATTTAGGACACGATGATCCAAGATTTAAAAGCTCTTGATTTACAAATCACTTTGGTAAAAATGGTATAGATGGATTAAATTGATTTAATATAAAAATGTACTCTTAAGCTAGAGCTGTGTTTCCTGTATGAGACTAAAGACTGGATATTATTATGAAATCAAAAAGGATCGGTAAGAGATTAAACTGAAGACAGTAAAAATCACACAGCAACAGGAGGATTTTTAATAAATGAACCAGGAACAGGAGAAAAAAATTATTCCTGCGATTTAGTCACGATGATTCAACAAATCTGGTGAAGAGGATAAAAGTTAGCACACTGCTAACTACCATTTCAGAGAGCCGTCCAGAAAGAAAGAGTTTAACCACAGTGAATAGATCTCCATCTTTCCAGGAAAAGTGTGAACAAATGTAGATTTCGAGCTGTCGGCCTTCCCTGTGTGCTTTAAACCCATGGACGCTGAACACAGTATTGTAGAACTTGTTAGATTACACATTACTGACCCTTATACAACCAGCAGGTACGTTTCACCGGTATTAAAACAGCAGGAACAGACGATGTCTAAGACACGCAGTATCCAGACATCTACAATTACTTGATCAACTTTCCCTCATTCTGCTTTGGAGAGTCTTTGAAATCTGTATTGATGATGAATATTCAGCTTTGGAGTCGAATGGCTACGTTTCGCTTTGCTGCCGTTGGAAGTTAACGTTAGCATGAACAATACGCAGTGTAGTGTGATCAGTCTGCCAACTTGTACATAGCATTAGCTAATTTGCATTTTCATTTCATCAAGGGTTAAACTACACCTATCGGTTTGTTAATGAATTTCAAAAAGCACAACCACATAGATTAAATTATATCTTTAGGATAAACAGCAACATTATCACTCAAGAAGGCCATGCGATGGACTGGCGATCTGTACCCCGCCTTCGCCCGATGACGCTGGGATTGGCTCCAGCCCCCCCGTGACCCCGACTAGTGGGATAAAGCGGAAGATAATGGATGGATGGATTATCACGCAAGAATTCAGTCAGGCTTCTTTTAGCATTGTCTTTGTCACTGCCACAAAATCTACACCACAATGCTTAGGGCAAACTTGTCTTGGTGTAATACAACTGTTAGAAACTGTGATCAAAGTCTGTTGTAAATAACACATTAATGTTAGAAGTGAATGTTCAACTGTGGAATCTGTTGCTTGTAGAGTCCCATCGCTCTGTTTTCTTACATTCACTTCTAGCCCATTTTATGGCAGTAATCCGTATCATTTGGCATCTTTTGAGATCTTTATCTGGGTCTGATTCTTTTCCTCTCCCGTTTACTTGTTGTGGCATCCCAGCACACAGCAGTTCTCCACCATGTTCACTCTGTATAAATACAGCATGGATAGCAGCCGACATCTTTCCTGCCAGTAAGGCGATATTTGGATTTTGACAGGATGTGTGATCTCCTGGAGCTCGATTATAGCGGAGGTGAATTAACCAGCCTGCAGTTAGTGTGTTAGACAGCTGGCTATGTCTGTGAGGCTATTGCTTACGCAAGCTGATCGTGAAGGATAAAACCAAGAAAACTGAAGAAAAACAGAAAATACTAAAAGCAATGAGTAAGAAATGCAAATCTTACGTACACACACAATGTGGCACAATGCAAAGGCAAAACTATGAGAATGCTTTCACTTCCTGGAAAAACAGGGAGAAAATGCAGGACTAGTTGGACACAGGGCTAGCTGATGAGTCTGTAGAGCAGTGAAGCTCATACACAGAACATCTGAGCACTTTGTGCTGGCCAAAAGAAAGCTGATGTAACTGATTGTTCTTGACACTGAGTGAACCCTCAGCACTAATCCTGAAACGTTGTGTTAGTTTTGTGGTAGTCATTCATTTTGAAATTGCACTGAGCCTCTGTAATTAGGACCACTCAGGGAAGTTCATCGCATTTCTGATCACCTCAGTGATGAAGCACCTGTTCACACTTCGGTTTTTCACATGTGAGCAGAGAGCGAGCGAGAGCGAGAGAGAGCAACTACTTCTGCATTTTAACTTTTTGTAGTACTGTTCAGTGCATCTCTAACTATAAGAATCAGGTTATAAGAACTCCATAAAGAAATCTCTCCAGTAGAATACAGACAGGAAAGACTATAACTAGATACTTTTAATATCACTGCTCCTTCACAGGAGTCATCCCCGTGGTCCGGCCTGTCACTCATAAATAGTCCCTGATACAGCGGAGAGAGATTGTAGTGATGCTCAGGCCTACTGCCGGGTCACACACTGATCTGGCCACCATCCCAACCACAGACAACATGGGCCAAGTTCAGCTTGTAGCACATAGTCAACAATTCAGTTCTGGAGCTGGGGTGGGACTCAACAGTGACCTTATCAGCTGGCGCTGGTCAATGGGGAATGAGCCACTCATAGGGTTAAGTGACTGGGATTTGTTGCAGCCTAATAACTTTAATGGAGATGAAGAGTGTGCTGTGATGGACCCCATGGACCCCATGGACCCCATGGCCTGGTTGGATAGACAGACATAAATACCTCTGTTTGTTTTGATGCTGAGAAACATCAAGCTGGCATTTTGATAGATTAGAAGGCTGTGTTATGAAAAGATATCTGTTAATCTGTTAACACTTAACCGTTCTCCAAAGTGGTAAATCTGTTGAACAGGAAATATTACTAAACCTCCTAAAAGAGGTCAAAGTTCTCGTTAGCTATGTAACCATAGTTGTATGAACGCCACATAGAGACATTGAGAATCGGCTGAATGCACATGTACGTCAAGCAAATAAATCACAAAGTAATCCATGTTGCATTATTATCTGGAATAAAAGCTACATAGTTCTTTACATAACCAGTTTCTAGTTTCCCTGGCCATATGTTGAGATAAGGCACTGGCATGCAGCTCAAAATCAACTAGGCGAGTTTGAAGGCTAGGTGTCATACAAATGGATCTGTTAGGACAGACCTCCTTCTCTAGCAGCAGGTCTGAAGAGTGATAACCTCATCCGGGTGTAAGTGCTTCTTCTGATGAGCACACCTAGCATTAGTGACATTCCTTTGGTCCGTTTCAGCTGAGCATGTCTGCTCGCTTGCAAAGTCTCTTAAGTATCTCTGATTCGTCCGATTCCTTGCGTCATGTTTAGGCATAAGTGTTTGCAGCTAGCAAACGGTTTACATTGCTGTTATGGACAGACATTTCAGCACAGACATCTCTGAGCATTCAGCACATGAGACAGGCTGGAAAAGCTTTAGAAAAAATTCCACACACTTCATTACATTCTACTCCTTTCTTACATTACAACCGCTGGAGCATTTCAAGTCAAGTCACAGTTTTTGTCTTCCTAGCTATAACATACCCATGGGATCTAGTATGTATAAATTTAATTCTAGCGTCTGGCACAACATCCTCAGAACTCAAATCCAAGTATTCAGAGCCTATACCTTTTACATGTTCATAAATATTTTAAAAAACTACAAAAAATAAACACTTTCCTTATGGGGACCAGCATAATGTCCCCACAAGGTAAAAAACAAACAAACACACAAATGTACCTATCCCACACAGATATAAAAACATGGTCTGACACACACTCATGCACACCAAGGGGCAAATTATTTTAGCCAGTCCACCTCCTGTTATGTTTTTGGGAGGTGGAGAAAACTGGAGAAAATTCAGAAAACCCACACAGACACGGGTAAGAACATGTGAAACTCGGACAGGATAGGAAATTAAATACACTGAAAAGTCATTTAAATATAGTCAAATAATATATGAACTTCACGCACAAATATTCACCAAGGAAAGCTTGTTTTATATTTTTACAGAAGTCCTGATACAGATTTAGGTTAATCCCTAATGAGCAAATCAGAGGCGACTGTAATGAGGAAAAACTCGTTGAGACAACATGACGAGGAAACGGTGGGAGGAACCAGAGTGAAAAAGGATCTCATCCTCACCGGATTATTGCACTTATAAATCTAATACTGGAAAGTCAAAAAGTTCTATGAAAGCACAAAATCTCAAAGGCAATGTAGGAAACAACTTCAGTACTGACTTTAACTGGAGCACATTTTTACTGTATGTATTACTGATACATGTGTACAAATGCAGCATGTGAATATTTTGGTGCTTTACCGATTTTCTCTCTGGAGTGTTTGAATAATTGATGCCACACATGACCAGGGAACATTTAGTTCCAGCCTTACACCAGCTTCATGCACAGAGAGACTAAGATTCATGACTTGGTCTACAATGGAGGCTCGAATTTCATTGGTGATTGCTGTTGTAGTTTGCTTTTGTCTGCCTTTTCCTGTCCCCCTTTGTCTTGCACGTCCTCTCTGGCCTCGGTCCTGTCTATCTTGTTCCATTGTGTGTTTAGAGTAAAGTCACATTGTGTTAGAACCTGTTGATTGGTTTAGAGTTAGATTTGCAGGAAGCAGTTAAGTCAAAGTCAAAGTCTAAGTCAAATTTATTTCTATAGCGCTTTTTACAATGGAGCATTGTCTCAAAGCAGCTTTACAAATTGCTTAATTATCTAGACCCAAGCCCAATTTGAGTGACACTGGCAAGGAATAACTCCCCTAATATTATAAGGAAGAAACCTTGGGAGGACCCAGACTCAAAAAGGGACCCGTCATCAAACCTGAACG
>JAOVVH010000040.1:133655-145125 GCA_028566435.1 Scorpiodoras heckelii
ACGAGTTACTAAGTCGTTCTCACGAGTTACTAAGTGGTGCTCACCATTTACTAAGTGGTGCTCACGAGTTACTAAGTAGTGCTCACCAGTTACTAAGTGGTGCTCACGAGATACTAAGTCATGCTCACAAGTTACTAAGTGGTGCTCACGAGTTACTAAGTCGTGCTCACGAATTACTAAGTCGTTCTCACCAGTTACTAAGTGGTGCTCACGAGTTACTAAGTCGTGCTCACGAGTTACTAAGTCATGCTCACGAGTTACTAAGTGGTGCTCACGAATTACTAAGTCGTTCTCACCAGTTACTAAGTGGTGCTCACGAGTTACTAAGTCGTGCTCACGAGTTACTAAGTGTTGCTCACGAGTTACTAAGTCGTTCTCACGAGTTACTAAGTGGTGCTCACCATTTACTAAGTGGTGCTCACGAGTTACTAAGTCGTTCTCACGAGTTACTAAGTGGTGCTCACCAGTTACTAAGTAAAAAAAACATTTAATCAATGTCCCTTTTGGGGCTCTGTAATAATCTGTGCAATTCATTTGAAAAAAAATTTATCATTTACTGGAGAAAAATTTAAAAAATATATATTATAATATGGTTGAAAAAATGTGAACATCCTCTTATAATTGGGGGTGTGGATGTGTTCAGAATTAACCAATCACTTTCAAGGTCTATAAATAAGCTTAGCACAATTTTGTAACAAATGTTATTGTTAATATAATTACATATGCTATTTATTATTGTCATTACCATTATAACATCATAATTATTCTCTCAGGCTAGTGGTGTGATGACCAGACCATTGGAGCAATGCAAATGATGAGTGATTACCATGCTGGTTAATGGGACTGGTGGAGAGATGGAGAGTCTGTAGTAAAGAAGGAGGAAGGTTATTGTCCAAAATTGCTCATAAAATATCTTCCACAAAAAAGGGTATTATTATAATAAAACAGCATGTGTTCACTAAATTGAAAAACTATATACATAAGGACTAGAAAAACACATCATCCACACCTACTGAAGTTGAAGCAATTGTTCGATTTGCTGAATTCAGATTAAAAGCCTACTGTGATGGCCGACAAAGCACACCTCACCTAGATTCCTTCAATTTTATATATATATATATATATATATATATATATATAAACCGTGAATATTTAAACATGTAAGTTGAGGTATTATAATATCTACTGCAAACCATATTGACTTTGTGGCTGCTTTCACGAGTTGATATAAAGATTTTAATATAAAGACATTAGATTTTGACCACAGAAATGTCTTGTATATGTTTCCACCAAAATCAAACATATAAAATCTGATTAATGCTGTCTCCCCGTCACTCCCCATATAGGTATTAAATCAGAGTGGTGTTAGTTTAGTGTTGTAGTGTGGGCTACTAAATAAATAAATGCCAAAATGGTAAAGGCACCAGCTGCTTTAACAGGCTATCTGTAGCTCTAGCTCTGTTCTAAGATCCTGTCATATAAAATAAGCAATGTTAATAAATAAATTATTAGAATCAAGTAGTTGGCATGTGAAAAATGATAATTAATGCACATTATGGTGTCATATTTACCGTAAACATGTGAAATACAGTAACTGTTGCTGTCTTTGCCGGTTAAATCCATTCAATGCTCGTATTAGTAAGACCCTGCAGATCCAAAAATGACCAGGGTATATATGTGTATGTATGTCCTTTGTACAGTAAAGGATATTCAGTTGATGCACTGGAGTATGTCTTCTGGTTTCTTTTGTTCCATTGTCTTTTGGAAAATCTGAGTTGAGCTTCTGTGGGTTCAGCTAATTCTAGTTCCTCTAGGTCTATTAAGGGATCATCTTCTGATTCTTGCTCATTGGTCAGTTGGCTGATTTCTTAATTTACTCTTTTTAATATTTAATTGCATTTGTGTTCCACTTGTTTTTGTTCTAAGACTTGTCAAGTCCTCCTGTTCTTTTCGTGCCTTTTCCACACATCTGGTTTGTTCGTCTTTTTCTGCTAACTCTTCAGTGTGTTGTTTCAACATTTCCTGCACATCATCTTGGATCTGAAAATGTCTTCTTTTTGATTCCTCAGTGAGTTCAATTGTTATTTCACCTTCAATTCTCTGGCGAATTGGGAACAGTCCCTGGACAGCATCAAAGCTTTGAGTTTGAGATCTTACCTTATGACCTGATGCTTCTGTTGAATAAGAGCCAACATTTGAGTTCATTTCCAAATCTTCATGATTATTCCGCATCATTCTCATCTGAGAAAAAGGATTAGTGCTTTTGTTATTAGGTGTTGGACGCACAGGTACATAACTGGTTTGTATGCTGTTAGTAGGTGTTGGATACTGAGGTACATAACTGGTTTGTAAATTTCTGGCAAATGCATCTTCAACTGCACTGGGCAGGCCATAGCGTTCCCTCTCACCAGGCCTCAGCAGTATAGATCCTGCCATATGTAATTCTGCTTCTTGCCATGTGTCAGTGTCACTGTGAATCCTAGGATACAGTCCAGTTGTTGGGTTTTTTGATGTTGCATAAGGTGGAGGCCTTTTTTGTTTCTCCTGAACATGTTGTTCATCTCCTTCCTTTTTTACTTTCTACTCTTGTTGTTTGTCTTTATTTCTTGCTCTTTCTGTGTTACTTCTATCTTCGTGTATTCCTGTGTTTTATTCTTCACTTGAGTTGCTTGATTTTTAAATGCTTGCAGAGTTTTTAATCTTTTTTATTTTGTCAAGATCTGTTTTGTTGTTTTAGCCTCTGCCTTTTCCTCCAAACCCTGAACCAGTTGGCACAGATCCAAGTCAAAAGATCCTCGTACAGGCCATTTTTTCTGATTTCTGAGTCATTTCATTCCATAGTTGCATACAGCGTGCCAGTTCCACTTTGGTAGCCACCCCCTCCAACAGCATCAAGCTGAAAGGTGTAACCTCAAGGGGTGTGTCGGGTTTCTTGATGAGTTTGTTTCCCATAATTGTGTTTGTGTGTGTGTGCAGAGAAAGGATATAAAATAAAAGTCTCACTAGATGGAGCTATTGGCTGTTCTCAGGGCAGGTGGGGTCTCTGATGTGTGGGTGGAGTTCAGACACTCCTCTGGGGTATTCCCTGTGCATGGGGCGTGGCCTCCTTCATACTCTTTCTCTGCCTCACAGGCACACACTCCATGTCTGACTCTCCTTCTCTGTGTGTTTTTCTGTAATAAGGGCATAGGACACCTACTAAAACAGAGACTGTCATTATAAATGCCAACGTGCTATCAGACACCATTTTAAATTTGTTTTCACAGATTACAATACACACGATTATATTTTCACCATGCTCCACACACATTATTTTTTCCCTCTAATTTTTTGGCAATGTTTTAAAGTAATCTCCTCTCACTATCTGCTGCTTATCATTTGTAAAGATGTGCTCTTCCCTTAGGATGGGTATATGATGTACAATTACAGCCTCTAAATTAGGGTTTGCAAGTAATTGGGGATACAATGAATCTGAGCACGCTAGCTCAGTCCAGACAGCTGGAGTGTGCCACCCTGCAGCTTTCGCTCTCTCCATATCCCACCTCTTTTCATCTTTGATGAAGACATGCACTGTGTGACCACGCCTATACAGTGCTCCTGACACTCCCCTGATCATTTTGAATTATGCTCAGTTTGTAAATTCCTGGACCTGTCTGTCTGGGTGCGCTTCGAATGGAATGAACTTGTTGACTTGTTGCAACGATGGCATCCTATTACAGAACCACACTCAAATTCTGTGAGCCCTTAAGAATGAACCTTTCACAAATGTTTGTAAAGGCAGACTTCATGGCTGTGTTCTTCATTTTTCACATCTGTGGCAATGTAACCCAATGAAACACCTGAATTTAACGATTAAGAGGTGTGTCTGAATACTTTTGTCCATATAGTATTCATCAAGTGCAAAAACAACACTGCATATTACGAAAAGAACTCCACACCCACAGTGAAGCATGCTGGTGGCAGCATTATGATTTGGGGCTGTTTTTCTTCAGCTAGAACTGGGGCTTCATTCAAGGTGGACAGAATTATGAACATTTCCAAATGTCAGTCCATTTTGGCAAAAACCACCAAAGGCCTCTACTAAAAAGCTGAAGATGAAGAGGAATTTCACCTTTCAGCATGACAACAAACCAAAGGAGACATCCACATCAACAAAAGAATGGCTTAACCTGAAGAAGATCAAAGGTTTGGAATGACCCAACCAGAGCCCAGACCTGAATCCAAATGAAGCACTTTTGCAAGGAAAAGTGGACAAAGATTGCCAAGTCAAGATGTGCCATGCTGATAGACTCCTAAGACTCAAAAGACTGAATGGTGTTATAAAAATCAAAAGGTGCTTCAACAAAGTATTAGTTATATTTATGCAACCCCATTATTGTAAGTTTTTTTTATTCTTCCTCCCTAAAAGATTTCAATTAAGTTTTTATTTGAATTGTACAGACTATAGGTCACATTAAAGGTGGTAAAACTGAAATGATTCCCTTTGGTCTAATTTTTTTACATCACAAAATCTGGCATTTTAACATGGGTGTGTAGACTTTTTATATCAGCGGTGGAATTCACAGAGATGAGATGTAACATGTAACATCTTGTTTAGGAGGAACCTGATTTTAGAGGGGGTGAAAAAAGGTCTGCATATGCTACTCTCATTTGCATTTAATTTGCATTAGCTTTCTACTTTTTTGCATGATCCTCCCTAAGATGCGTATTGTCTCTGTCCAAAGAAAAACAAGTATCTCAAAAACTGGAGCTTTACATGTGAAGGAAAAAACATTCTTTCATTTTAATGTTAATTTGAACAGATTTTATTCTATTTTGTAATATTTTTGATAATTACTATGAGTCCATTCATCATGAAATTTTCGCATGACATTGAGAGCTGTTGTGTTTGTATAATGTAGAAAAATGACAATTACAAAAAACCCAGAGATAAGCGGGTTTTGTTGGACAGTGATGATATGTATTATGAAGAAACATGCACATTGGATGTTGTGATTTTTAAGGTTTTCCCTCCAGAATGCCTCCTCATTACTCAAGCAAATGGGTGCAAACAAATGAATCTGACTCTAATACTCAAATAACATGTAGTCATTTGTATGTGTAATGGTTTTAGCAATGGATTTAGTAAATAACAATGTGGTTGTTATTCTGTTTGGATTGACTGCACAGACAGTTAGTAAATCATTTTGAGAGTGTTTGTAATGATTCCACAGGAGCCGTTGGAGACAATTGCAGTATTTATTTCCACAATGAACTATATACAAATAAACAAAAAGGTAGGACAACGTCCACAAATGGGAAACCAAAATAAAGAGAAATAATGAACTAAGGCAAGCAAATAAACAAACAAAAGCACAGCATATCGTAGCATGAACAACGTGAATGGCGTTAATGATTCGCAAGGAAAAGCAGAAGAAGTAATGTCCCTTTTATATCCTGGCAGCACGCACTATGCAATTACCCCAACGAGCGCCACTTGAGCTCGTTGAGTCTTTGATTATGGTACCTTTTTCATGATTTGTCGCACCCTTGTGGCGACGGACATAACAATGTTTTTATAACATTTAAGTTTATATTTGTGGCATTTGGCAGAGACTCTTATCCAGAGTGACTTACAGTAGTGTTTTTTCTTTTTCTTTTTTATTCCACAACAAACCTTTAACAATCAGATCTGGATAACTTACATCTATGAGAAAATGTGAAAACTCAAATTGAATGCAATCGCATTTAATGTATTCAATTCAATTCAATTTTATTGTCATTATACATGTACGGGGGGGTACGCAGTATAACGAAATGCATTTGGCAACATCTCCAGTGCGTAAACATAGGACTTGACACAGTGCAATAGACAAGATGTTTGCAAAATAGACAATAGACAATAAGTAGACAATACAATACAATACAATACATTAGGCTATGGACAGTAACGTAGAGTAACAGCAAGTACAATACAAAAGATGTAGGTGCAAGTGGTGCATAAGTGTCAGTGCATATATTGCAGGATTGCAATATGAGGTAGAGTTCTGTAGTCTTGAGTGTTAAAGTAGTCAAGTAATAGTAATAATCGGAATAGATGGCAACTCAGACAATGTAAAGTGCGGTGTGCATGGTCCGTGTAGTGTTCATGGTCAAAGAATGTAAATTGCAGTGTGCATGGTCCGTGTAGTGTTCATGGTCAGAGAATGTAAAGTGCAGTGTGCATGGTCCGTGTAGTGTTCATGGTCAGAGAATGTAAAGTGCAGTGTGCATGGTCCGTGGTGTTCATGGTCTGGCGAGTGCTGTTGACGTGACCAGTTTAACAGCACAAGGGTAGAAGCTGTTCTTGAACCTGGTGGTTCTGGCTCCGATGTTCTGATATCTCCTGCGAGATGGCAGCTGGTGAAACAGGAGGTAGCTGGGGTGTGTGGGGTCCATGGTGATGCTGCTGGCTCTCCTCAGGCATCTTTTGTCATAGATGTCCTGTATGGGTGGATGGACAGCTGCAGTGATGGACTGTGCTGTTTTCACCACTTTTTGCAGGGCCTTCCATTCTGCAACAGTGGAGCTGCCATACCACACTGTGATGCAGCTGGTCAGGATGCTCTCCACTGTAGACCTGTAGAAGTTGCAGAGGAGTTGGCGTTACAGGTTGGCTCTCCTCAGCCTCCTGAGGAAATGAATGCATTGTTGGCCCTTTCTGACGAGGTGTGATGTGTTCAGTAACCAAGTGAGTTCCTCAGATATGTGAACTCCAAGGAATTTAAAACTGCTCACTCTTTCCACCATAGTCCCTTCGATGCTCAGAGGCATGTGCACTCTGCCCCATTTTCTGAAGTCGGGGATCATCTCTTTGGTTTTGTTCACCTTGAGGGTGAGATTGTTGTCTGTGCACCATTCTGTGAGGAGTTTCACCTCCTCTCTGTACTCTTCCTCATTGTTGTTGGTAATAAGGCACACTATTGTTGTATCATCAACAAACTTGATGATGGTGTTGGAGTTGTGCTTGGTGATGCAATCATGGGTGTACAGCATGTAGAGCATCGGTGATAGAACACAGCCATGTGGACAGCCTGTGCTGAGGGTGAGGGTGGGAGAAGTGTGGCCATTCATCCTAACAGACTGAGGTGGGTGAGGAAATCCAGAACCCAACTGCAGACTGAGTGACTGATTCCGAGGGTCTTGAGCTTGGAGATCAGTCTAGTGGGGATGATTGTGTTTAATGCTGAACTGAAGTTGATGAACAGCATTCTTACAAAGGTGTTCTTGACCTCCAGGTTGTTCAGTGCATTGTGCGTTGCCAGTGCTATTGCATCTTCAGTGGAATGGTTTGGCCAGTAGGCGAACTGGGGAGGATTCAAAGTTTTTGGGAGGTGTTCCTTAACACGAGACAGGATACGTCTTTCAAAGCTCTTCATCATGATGGGTATGAGTGCAATTGGGCGATAGTCATTGAGGCATGTGATGCTGGGTTTCTTGCTATGGGTATGATGGTTGTGGTTTTGAAGCAGGTGGGAACAGTAGACTGTGTCAAGGAGAGGTTGAAAATGTCTGTGAAGGTGGCAGCCAGCTGGCTGGCACACACTCGCAAGACCCTTCCTGGGATGCCATCAGATCCAGTGGCTTTGCATGGGTTGACTCTTGACAGAGCTCTCCTCACCTCATCTGTGGACAGTGTCAGTGCCATTTCTTCTGCCTGTGGAGCTGTAGCTTTACTGGTCAGTTGAGCTTGGTTTGTCTCAAAGCAGGCATAGAATTACCATGGTGGCTAATGTTGCTAGCGCTAGTTTAACATCGCATTGTTGGGGGATGTATTCAGCCACAACAATGACCACTGGAATTCTCTTGGTTGATAAAAATGCTCTGCATCTTACCATCAAGAACTTAGGTCAGGCGAGCAGAACTGTCCAATAGTCGCTGCGTTGGTGCATCACACATCGTTTACAAATACGTACAGTCCTACTCTCTTTGTTTTTAGCGAGTCAGCTGTTCGGTCCGTCTGGAATGCGAATAGCCCTTCCAGTTGAATTGCGTTGTCTGGCACACCGCTGTGAAGCCCAGTTTCCAAAAAGATGAAAATACAGCAGTTCCTGCTTTCACATTCTATTGTGAGCCTGAATTTGAGCTCATGCAGTTTATTTTCTAATGATCAAACATTTGTCAGTAGTATGCTGGGATCCACTTTAGCTGCTTTAGCCTAGCCTTTATTCCGGCATGTCATCCATAGAAAATGTCCATAGGACAGAATGGACAGACTATGGACTGAATGGTGGTTTTGCCATCAGAGGGTGATAGGCCTGTGAGGAAGTCTGCAGAGATGTGTGACCATGGTTAGCATGGAATAGGCAAGGGTTGGAGAAGGCCCATTGGACAGTGGTGATAGCATTTGTGCTGGGCACAGGCCTGACAAGTGGCCACAACCCCTCTGGGTGTTTGTGCGTGGACTGGGGGAAGATCAGGATGTCACCCAGGTAAGCAAAGACAAAATTGTCAAACAAAGACATAACAAAGATAAAGCATGTCTCTAATAAAGAGGGCCTGGAAGACTGCAGGGCCTTGGACAGCTCAAAGGACATCGCAAGGTACTCATAATGGCCATTGGGGGTGTTAATTGCAGTCTTACATTCATCACCCTACTGTATGCAGACCAGATGATAACCATTCCGGATGTCTAATTTGGTAAACATGGTGGCTCGTTGGAGAGGTTTGAACACCAAAGACATGAGTGGGAGAGGATATCTGTTCTTTATGGTGATGCTGTTGAGCCCTCAGTAATCAATGCATGGGTGAAGTGTCTTGTATTTTTTCTTCCCCAAAGAAGAAGCTGGCAATTTTGGCTGGTTGGTTTCTATAGGATCCTACATTCATAGGGAAGGTGGGGGTAGAAACATGGCTTTCACCTAATTGAAGACATCCTTCAGATACTCATACTCTGCAGGCACCTTCAAGATATCTGAGAACTTGGAAACAGAACTAGGATCAGGGTCCAATCTTTCAAAAAGTGAGCATGACAAGTTTTACTTCATGCCAAAATATCTCCAGTGGACCTGTTAATAAAAGGGTTGAGTCTAACCAGCCACGAGTGCCCTAGAATGACTGACATCTGTGCTGAAGTGAATGAGGAGAAAACAGAGGGTCTCATGGTGATTACCTAATAAAATGAGCTGCCCTGGAGTGATGCAATGTATGAGCATAGTGAGGATGTGAGCAAGGGTGTTGGCCAGAATAGATGCTTCAGGGGGATGCCAGGGATGTTGAGCCGTTGGGCCAGCTGGGTAGGCAGAAAATTATGATCCATCCCGGTCAATAAAGACAGTAATTCCATGGCTGAGACCCTGGAGATGCACCTTGGCTTGAATGGCAGCTGGTTCGGCTGCATCCGTGCTGGCCAGGTTGTACTCTCAAATCACCACACAACTGGACCCAGAAGTATGACCCACAAGGCAAAGGGAATATGAAAAGTCTTTAGTGAGTAGTCCACAATAGCAAACAGATGAAAGGGACAGGGAGAGAGAATCCAAATCAGAATGAGTCAGTTTTTCAGGTGAACAGAATGTCAGGTGAACAGAGTGACAAGTTAAAATCCAAACACATAAACAGGGTAAAGAGGAGGCAGCTGAGGTAGAATCAAAAATACAGAAACAGCTCAGTACACTGGCAGAACACATCAGGCAGGTAAACAGAAGGCTGGAGATCTAAGACACAAGGTACAAAACAATCTGGCACAGATGGGCTAATAAAGGACCTGTATGAATACTTAAGAGCTAAATGAGGAACAGGTGGTTCAGGCGATCAGGTCAGGTGATGTGGGTTGTGGTCATGTCAGGAGCTGTGTCCGCAAGTAGAGGAGAACATAATCTTGAGACTGAATGGCAAGCTGTGACAATTTGCATAACCTGGATGAAGGATGAGTAAATAGCCAGGCACAGAGGACACCAATACATCAGAGGAAAGACAAAACTGACTGTTTGCTAACTCTCAAGTTCAGGTAACTTTTCTACTGAAATAGATATATCTTACATTTATCTTGCAGAACTACTAGGTGACTATGGCTCTTTTAAAATAACTACTAATTAATTAATTACTGATTACTTCAACAACCATTTCCAGTAGCTAAGCCTTACCTTTTTCCTGTAGAACCACTACTTCATATACCTTCACCTATTCCAAAACCTCAGGGTCTAAAATGTTAATGTCTATATGAGTTATTTTTGGTCTCCCCAGAGGGTTTCTTCTTTTCTTTTAGTCACTCCAGGTCTAAAGGTAAAAAGGGACATCAAAATCCTACAAAAGTAAACAGCTGTAGTGTAGAAATGGCTTCCAATTTACTGGTTATTAGTTCACTAGTTCTCACTAAATTAGTGTTGTAGAACCTTCATAGTGCACTATGGGGCTGCTAAAATTTCACTTGAGCTTCAAGCACAGAAAACTCTACTAAGCCCATAATCAGAATTTATGAAGATATACAAGTGATAACAATTTTGGCTGTGTGTGTACTAATATGGCAAGTTTATAATCAAATATATAATACTATCTGCGTGTATGTCTTAAAACAGATATTACAAATGCAGTACTATACTGCAAAAAATATTAGGCACTGTGTTTTGTTATTTCATTTATAATTACTGAAACATTAGTGTGGTGTTATTTACATTTTTTACCAGACGCCAAAAAAGGTCATATGAAAGTAGACACTCAAGGATGTAAAATTGTGCAGTTTTCAGTTTACTAGCTTTAGATGTTATAATTTTATTGTGGCCACAGTGTATCTTTAGTTGTGCTGTGCATTTTTTCTGTGTACCAGTGTGATAGTTTGAGTCATAGTTAGCTAGAAGTTCTGCAAGAGAAATGTAAGACTCAGTAATTGCAGGTTAGGTAACAATAAACTCCCATGAACTTATTTACCTTGTAATTAACTCAGTTTTTAGTAGTTATTAATGTAAATGAAAAACGTCTCATATGTTGTTGCTTACATATTGGGAATTACTCATGAGTTGTTAAACAATAAATGTAAAGTGTTCTGGGCAATTGTAAAATGTTGTTTTTTGAAGTGAAAAAAATTATATTATTTCTAAAATATTACTTGCAGTAACAAGCATAACGTGTCTATCGATTAGGACTTCTGAGGGATGTTCATCACATTTCACACTTCTTAGTGAATGCTTTTGTGATGCTTCAGTGATGAAACAGCATCTGTTCATACTCCTGTTTTTTACAGGTGAGAAACTCTGACTTGATAAGTGTGTTGCACATGTTTTTAATATCTTGTTTTTATATCATGATTTTATTCCAAATGTCCCTACAAGAAAACAGCTGGGGTAATTGGGCTGGTTCCCATGTGGAATATTCGTTTAATGTTAATTATCTACAGTGATAATTATGTCAGTGGAAAAGACTTACAAGCATAATAAGGTAATTGTGTTTGTGTGTGTGTGTGTGTGTGTGTGTGTGTGTGTGTGTGTGTGTGTGTGTGTGTGTGTGTGTGTGTGTG
>JAOVVH010000040.1:145225-158848 GCA_028566435.1 Scorpiodoras heckelii
AGGTGTTAAAGCCTTTTCAAGTTCTCTTTTTAACGTGGATTGCACAGCTTCTGTCATATCAGCAAGCAGTACAGAGCAGAGTTTTTCAAGATCCTCTGGAAGCGCAGGCGGTAATGGCGCTGCCTGTATGACTTCGGCCTTCATGTTCACGGCTTCACCTTCTTTTTTGCCCGGTTTACTACGGAGGAGCATTTTGCTTGTCATTTTATTACCAAAATGTATTCCAAATCGTATGTGGTGTTGGTAGGTAAGTTACCTCAGTTACATAACAGAGAGGAACGGGTAGTTTTGAAAGAGAAACGGGAGCCACTCTCACACACGTCTACTCACTCCATGCCCAAACCGGAAGTCGCAGTGTTGATTTTCTTTTAAATTCTTGCTGACTAATAATTAATGTTGACTTTGTGAATTCACTGTAAGAGAACATGAGTTTGCAATAAAAATTATCACAGGAACAATACGTGTGTTTAACATTTGTTAATTAGACAATCTGCTCATTTTCAGGGGGATTGAGTACTTTTGCAAGCCAGTGTAGACAGATAGATAAATAGAGTACTTTATCCCTTAGAGAGTACTTTATCCCTGTTCCCTGATCATTCTTTTCTCACAGCAATACAATGCACAGCAAACTACAATGCAGACCGCAGACCACAGACTACAATGTACATAAGACTCACATTACAATACACATAAGGCAGTAAGTATTTGAATAAAGATAAAAATGATAAGAAGTGAAAGAATAAGTAAAGTGATTGCAGTGCAAATAATGTTCAACAAACTGTATGATGGTGTGTGATGGATTCAAGAAAATAAATTTATAAATAAATAAACAAACAAACAAATAAGTAAATGCAGTGCAGTGGAATGTGGAAGTGTCTTTGCTGGACCATGACTGAATTAGTCTGACATTATCTATTATAAGTAACAGTTAATCCAACATTATATCCTGCACAGTGAAGTCCAGGTAGGTCTCAGTGACCTGACCAGCTTTCCTTATCAGTTTGTTTGCTGGCGTCACTTGCTTTGATATCACTGCCCCAGCACACATTAAATGACATGAGCTTTCTTAAATAGAGTCTGCTCTCTTTTCTTATAGTCTTAATGTTGTGTTCATTCCAATCTGCTGTCCCCTGTATTTCCTTGAGCTTTTCTTGCTAAAGGCAATGAAGCTCTTATAGAATATGATTCTCACAATGCGGCCAGATTTGGGAGTGGGCCCTCTGATGGTTCTTCCATATTATTGGCAAGAGGCCACACATTGCCCATGACAATTGCTGCGGGGAAAGGCTTAAACCACTCTTTTTGGCTCTTTTCCCAGGTCTTGGGCACTGGAGTTTGTAACAGGGCAGACCTTGACATGACATAGAAACTTCAAACTGCTGTCTGAAGATGGTGCATGAAGCAGATTATTTGGATAAACTGTTCAGCATATGGGTTTAATTCCCTCATGATATATTAGCAACTAATGTACAGAGATTTCCTATTATCCATAAATTTAGTTTGTAACTCCTGGATTTTTGGCAGCATACTGTTTTATTGTTTAGTAATTTCATTTATTGTGATGATGCCCTTAAACAAAATTGATATATACTGGTATCTTTAAAACTAATCGAATGTGTCCTCTTATTCTTCAATGTCAGATGCTACCATTTAACTGAGGCTGAGGGACTTGCAGGGAATACTGGGAAATGCAGGGCATCCTGGGAAATGGAGTGACATTTACCATTTTTACATAGCCTAAACATGTTTGGGATTTTCTATTACACAGTATTTTGTAAGGAATGACACAGGAAGTTTAATCATTATTCATCAGAACCAAACGTACAGGTGTGGTGAGGGGAGGAGGGAAGAAAAGAAATCCTGCCGACTACACCAGATTGTGGCAGGGCGACTTACCATAAACCCAATAAAGAATGGGGTACTAGGGAAAAACACTGATTATAGTCCGACTACGCCACCTGAGGACTTTCACCTCAGGAAATTATAATGACTAGTAAATACTAGCCTTTAATAAAAGGCACTCAGGTTCTTTTTGTTGAGGAGACAGAGACCTGGTTTTCCACGATCACAATTTTATTTTCAGGTAATATTTTCTTTCAAAAAATTATTGGGACACATCATGCAAGCACTAACATAAAAGACAATAAAATACTTGTCTGCAGCTATCCAACAGAAGCAACTCTTCATAAAGAGTCAATCAAAATAGAGTTACCATATACTAACTAACGTAAGGTCCCATATCATCAGACAACTCCTTTTTCTGACCATCTCCTTTTTCTACCCATTATGTCTTTCTTTTCTCTCCCTTTACCAATCACGTAACAGCACCTAAAAGACAAATTTCTCATCTGGTCTGCAGGTTAAAGAACTTTTTCATCCTTAGTAACTATTTTTTTAATCATTTTAAATGTTTGTTTCAGATAAGAAGTACAATTCAGTCAATTTCTTTAACAAATTAAATATCATTTTATATTAATCTGATCCAATCTGAGCAATTTTCATCACAAACTCACAAAATGATGTTTATATTTGTTTATGTGCTTGTCAGTTTTATTTTTTATTTATTTACTTCTTTGTTTGTTTATCTGTTTTTTTTTATTATTTTATTGGTTTATGTGTGATTTTATAACTGCTCGTGTGAAAATGAGAACCTATTTTCTACAGCATTAACATGCTTTATATTTCACTTTTATGTGCATACAGCTGGAATTTCTCATTTCTCTGATTACTGACCTCAAGCAGCTGTTTGTAAAAAAAAAAATCATCAAGAACTGAAATGACTTTGATAAATATACACTTTATTTTGAAGTTTAAACCACAGGATTAAAATAAATTCAAACCAACACACACACACACACACACACACACACACACACACACACACACACACACACACACACACACACACACATCCCAAAATAATGGACAAAATGGACAAAAGCAAATCAGTCAGGAATCACGTCAAATTTCACAACACTTTTTTTTTTTACAATTAAATCTAAATTTTGAATATCAGCAGGTTGTATTTACACTCCTCCTCCTCCTCCTTCACTCTCTCTCTCTCTCTCTCTCTCTCTCTCTCTTTCTCTCTCTATTTTACTGACTTATATTAATTTTTTTTATTTACTCAATGTACAGATGCAACATCTTAATATATTTTATAAAATAAACTAAAGCGCATAGCTGAGGGTCATATGGAGGTCATCTGGAGGTCATCTGGAGGTCATGTGATATTTCTGAAATATGTTCTGGTCTGTAATTTAATCAGAATTCAGAATGTTCAGATTTCAGCGTAAGTGATCTGTCCTGCACACAGATCTGTTCTGATGCAATGAGAATTATTTATTTTGATTTAATTATTCTTTCAGATTTTTAACAAAGTCTACAAATTTCTAGCCCTGATAAATATGTTATTAATGTGTTATAACTTACTACATTAATGTGAAGTATATAAATTATTTAGTACATTAAAATCTATAATGGTTTTCTAAAATATTTTATTTATCCAACTTTTTAAAATATATATACACATATGTTTTTAATATAACTATTTATGTTTTAACACATTGTTATATCTACTGCAGACATCATGTGATTGTAGATCATCTACTACAATATTTCAGTAAATTTCTATATAAATATAGAATCAATAGATTTACTCAGCTCTGAATATAGAAGAGATTTTATTTAAACTGCAGGTGTTGATTCTCTCAGCTGTGGCCCATCGGTGTGAAAGCTGGTAGAGTTGGTGTCAGTGTTGGTGTTAGTGTTGGTCTTGGTGTCATTGTTTGTGTGGGTGTTGGTGTCATTGTGTTGGTATTAGTGTTGGTGTTGGTGTCAGTTTGGTGTTGGTGTCGGTCTTGGTGTTGGCATCAGTGTAGCTGTTGGTCTTGGTGTCTTTGTTTGTGTTGGTGTCAGTGTTGCAGTCGTGTTGGTGTCAGTGTAGGTGTTGGTGTCATCGTTGGTGTTGGTGTCAGTGTTGGTATCAGTCTTGGTGTTGGCATCAGTGTAGGTGTTGGTGTCAGTGTTGGTGTCAGTCTTGGTGCTGAGGTTGGTGTCAGTGTTGGCGTTAGTGTTGGTCTTGGTGTTGTTGTTGGTGTCAGCATAGGTGTCAGTGTCGGTGTTGGTGTTGGCGTCAGGCTAGGTGTTGGTGTCAGTGTCGGTGTTGGTGTCAGTGTATGTGCTGGTGTCATTATTGGTGTAGGTGTTGATGTTGGTGTCAGTGTAGGTGTTGGTGTCAGTCTTGGTGTTTGCATCAGTGTAGGTGATGGTGTCATTGTTGGTGTCATTGTTGGTGTTGGTCTTGGTGTTGATGTTGGTGTCAGTGTCAGTGTTGGTGTCGGTCTTGGTGTGGGCATAAGTGTAGGTGTTGGTGTCATTGTTGGTGTTGGTATCAGTGTTGGTGTCAGTCTTGGTGTTGATGTTGGTGTCCGTGTTGGTGTCAGTGTCAGGGTTGGTGTCAGTCTTGGTGTTGGTGTCAGTATAGGGGCTGGTGTTGGTGTCATTGTTGGTGTAGATGTCGGTGTCAGTGTCGGTGTCGGTCTTGGTTTTGGTGTCAGTGTAGGTGTTGGCGTCATTGTTGGTGTCGGTGTTGGTGTCATTGTTGGTGTCGGTCTTGGTGTTGATGTTGGTGGCAGTGCTGGTTTTGGTCTTGGTGTCAATGTTGGTGTGGTGTTAGTTGTTGGTATCAGTGTTGGTGTCAGTGTTGATGTCATGTTGGTGACAGTGTTGGTTTTGGTGTCGATGGTGTTGGTGTCAGTATTGATGTCATGTTGGTGTCAGTGTTGGTTTTGGTGCCGATGGTGTTGGTGTCAGTGTTGATGTCATGTTGGTGTGGTGTTAGTTGTTGGTATCAGTGTTGGTGTCAGTGTTGATGTCATGTTGGTGACAGTGTTGGTTTTGGTGCCGATGGTGTTGGTGTCAGTGTTGATGTCATGTTGGTGTCAGTGTTGGTTTTGGTGCCGATGGTGTTGGTGTCAGTGTTGGTTTTGGTGTCAATGTCAGTGTTGGTGTCAGTGATGGTTTTGGTGTCGATGTCAGTATTGGTGTCAGTGTTGATGTCATGTTGGTGTCAGTGTTGGTGTCAGTGTTCACTGAGGTGTGTGTGTGTAGTGTTTACAGGTCGTCAGACTCAGGGATCTCCAGGGGCTCCACGTGGATTGTGGGTAAAATGAGAGGAACTCCATCGGAGATCCAGCCCTGAGCCGTGCGGTTGAAGGTGGGCCGCTTGGCCGTGGTGTCCTGCAACTCCGGGTACTTCGGTGGGTTCAGGTCGATCTCTGGAAGCTTGAAGGTGATTCCTCGAGGAGCTTTTTCAAAACCTCCATATGGTGTGGCCACTCTGAGGACAGAACATTCAGCTTCTGAATTCAACACTTTCACACTTTATTTTTAAATTCAGTGTTTTCCTGATAACTGATCTCCCCTCACTCTCACAGAGTTTATTCCCATAAAGAGTTTGTATCGTGTTCCCATAATTGAGAAGATAGACTGGATGTTCAGAATAAAATTTAGGTAGAATTTGTGTAGAATTAAGAGAGAGGACACAGAGGAGCAGAGAACAGAAGAGAACAGAAAGGTTCTCCCAGAGGAACTTAATCATTCATTTGATGATGACACTGTTATATTTTAGACTAGAAGATAGTGTTTACATATTTATTATTATTATTATTATTATTATTATTATTATTATTATTATTATTATTATTATTATTACTACTGTCTGTGTGCATGTTTAGTGACTTTACTTTGAATTTCTAGCATAACTATTGTATATTTATTTAATGGAAATATTTGAAGAACCTAATTGATTTAATATTAATCTGAATTCTTTAATTTCATTGAAATAGTATAGAATAGAATAAATAGAATTATTGAAAGTGTATTTATTTATTTTAGAGGTGAATTCGTAGTGAATAAAACACACACTGTGAGCGTACAGGAGAGGGCACTGGTGCACAGCAACATGCAATAGTAAGTATACACAGTACACTTCAGTCTAATTAAAGTGTGTGTGTGTGTGTGTGTTATTTAATTTCTCTATCGTCTATTTAAGCTATTTAAAGAAGTTAAAAGAAGTGATTAATAAAGAGAGTACTGCAGAAATAAAGGTTAAGTTGAAAAGCAGGAGGAACCTGTTAAAGCTCTTGTAGTCGGGCATCTCGGGTCTGGGTTCTGGAGCGGGCATGTGGGGCTTCAGCGTGTCGGCCAGAGCTGGGTCGTTGATGATGGCCTCCTCCCAGGGGGAGAAATAAGATTTGGGCAGAGCCGTAGCGTTGAACCTCTCTGGTGGAACGTCCTTCAGTGGCCCTCCGTAACCTGGAGCACAGAACCGAAACGTACTGAGTGTCAGCTCACATCCTCTGTGAGAACACGTCTACAGAACTGATTATTCCAGTTTATTAACAGAACAACAGGTCAGACTCAGAACGAAACACAAGCTGAGTTTTATTCACATCACTGCAAACAGAAAACACAAAACAGTATTCCAGATTCATATTCCTGAATATTTGTTAGTATAATTTACATCAGAATCCTATACCTTCTTCAGAACCATGAAACGCTTTACGCAGAACCTACAGCAGAGTGTTGCTTTATCACAGAGCCTTCAGAACTATTTCAGAACACTAAGGAACACTAAGTATACAAAAAAAAGGACCTTAATCAAGCCTGAGACTAGAGCAGCCAATCCAACGCTCCTAAAGATGTGGAGTTCACTCAAAAACATGGCCTGTGTAGTAGATTAAACGGTTCTTCAGAGAACATTTAAAGGGTCTTAGTAGAACCTTACAACATGTGGTTTCTGTCACAGGAAAGACCAGAAGACCTGCATCTTTTTCATTTGGCATTTAATTAAAAAGTACCGGTTTTAGTACCAGTTTTATGTATTAATTAGTTTGTTTGTTTATTTGTTAGTTGTATGATTCTTATCTCCTTGAGTTTTTAGTACATTTTTTTATTTGATTTAGCTGTTATATTTTTATTATTTGAAATGATCAGTTTGAGCTACCACTTGTATGCCATCCATCCATCCATCCATCCATCCATCCATCCATCCATCCATTATCTTCCGCTTTATCCCACTAGTCGGTGTCACGGGGGGGCTGGAGCCAATCCCAGTGTCATCAGGTGAAGGCAGGGTACACCATGGACAGGTCGCCTGTCCATCGCATGGCCAACACACACACACTCACGCACACATTGATACCTACGGGCAATTTAGAGTGACCGATCAACCAAACATGCATGTCTTTGGACTGTGGGAGGAAACCAGAGTACCCGGAGGAAACCCACGCAAGCACGGGGAGAACATGCAAACTCCACACAGAACGGCCCGGACCGGGAATCAAAAATTATTTATTATTATTAGTAGTAGTATTAATTATGGAAAGTTCAGCTGTTGTTTTTTTTTAAAAAAGAATGAAGTCATGATTTTCTTGTCTTCAGGTTTATTAATGGATATGAATGATTGGTGGATTATTAGTGGCAGCAGTGAAGGTATTATTGCAGCGTACCTGGTGCAATGTCCTCAGGGTTAGCTGGGTTTCTGGCGTCTGGAGTATCTGGAGTTTTGTTTTCTGTATTTTCAGCATGACTCTGATCTTCACTCTAGAGAAAAGAAGAGTGAGGAATATGAAAGGAGAAGAATCAGATGCAGAACTGATCATTATAATCCGATAAAGAGTGATCATGAATCCTGTCGAGCTCTGTGCGGATATTTACTATTTAAACTGAGACACTTAATATGTTTAACGACTCCAGGTGGTGTGTTAATGAGGCTTTAGGTAACACAGGAACATAATGAACAAACACTCGCAGTTGGTGTTTTGAAATCATAATCGACATCCACATGATTTTATGCACTGCAAGTGTATGTGAACCTTAACACTGCAGAGATGGTTACACTCATACACACACACACACACACACACACGCACACACACACAGAGTCATACACAACTTTTCCAAATCTCACACACATTCTCTGGCTCTGATAAGTGAAGTGGCTGGCGAGTCCTTGTGATATCTCAGAAGAACATTTGGAAGGACGCGATGGACACGTGTCCTGCACTATCTCACACGTGTGGCTGCCATTCAGCCTGTACACAGTTGGGCTAGACTTATCCACTACCTCAGTTAGCATCTCAAAATACAGTGCTAACATCACCACTGATAATAAAGCTGCTATGCTAACAGCAGACTGTCATCTCAAAACTGAAGGAGGCACATGTGTGTGTGTGTGTGTGTGTGTGTGTGTGTGTGTGTGTGTGTGTGTGTGTGAGTCTGGGTGTTTCAGTGACTTACATTTAAGATGGAGTTGGCTTCATTCTGAACACTTTCGAAGGTGTACTTCTCAGATCTGCGCTGGCGCATTTTGAAGAGGCGTGATCCTCGGTTGGACAGGAGAGACAGTTCCTCCAGCATGATGTCTTTAGGGACAGAGAGCTTTTTGCCCAAATCCATTGTATCACCTAAACAAACAGGAAGTATATTAGTGAGGATTAGAACAACACAATATCACATCACTCATATTACTATCCTGTGTATAAGCTACACAACATGTAATGCTAGCTACTAATGCTAGTTTTATAAATGTAACAGCAAAAGACACCATTAATATTGAAGACAATGTTAAAACACTTGACAAACATATACTGAGAATTTAGTCTTGTTAGGATTTAATATACAAACAAAACTGTCATTAAATCAGGAATAAAACTCTTCAGTGGAGTTACTGTTACCATCCAGAAGATTATTTCCAAGGGTTTTTAGTCCTCTTATACCACAGTAATTTACCAACAATTAAAATGGTTGATATATTAAAGATGTCACACTATATTTATCTGTTTATAGTTATGTTAAAGCCAGAATCCTTGCGAGCCTCCATTACCCAAAAAATCACGGCCTACAAAATAAACCTTGCACTCCACGAACACATTCACAGTGACCTGAAGTAAAGCACACTACACACTTGTCCTAACTTGCCAAGACTGCTTCACCTGTTGGTTGTCATGGGTTTGACTTTGCCTCATTTTTGATTGCTGATTTCTGGTTGTTGTTGTTTTTTTTTGCCGACTTAATTTTGCTTGCTGATTGATTGAACCTGGGAGCAGGTGGAATGAGCCATGCAGAGATGATAAGGTGATCCTTGATTGTCTCATTGATATAGCCATTCATCTTGATCATCTGCTCTGTAACCACCAACTTCTAAAGAACCTAACAAGCCTCAACCTGGAGATCAGCTACCCAGAACCCATACAACCAGGTCAATCTTAGATACATGTCATGGAGCTTGAAAAACTCCAGCAGCAAAATCTCTGTTTGTGCTGTGGTCATTCATTCACTCATTATCTTTCGCTTTATCCCGCTAGTCGCGGTCACAGGGGGGCTGGAGCCAATCCCAGTGTCATCAGGCGAAGGCAGGGTACACCATGGACAGGTCGCCTGTCCATCGCATGGCCAACACACACACTCACGCACACATTCACACCTATGGGCAATTTAGAGTGACCGATCAACCAAACATGCATGTCTTTGGACTGTGGGAGGAAACCGGAGTACCCGGAGGAAACCCACGCAAGCACGGGGAGAACATTCAAGCTCCATACAGAACGGCCCAGACCGGGAATCGAACGTGGATCGTCTTGCTGTGAGGCAACAGTGCTAACCTCTACACCACTGTGCCTGTGCTGTGGTCAATTTGATCATTATGTGGCCCAGTATACTGAACATGCTCAATATCCCAATACAACGAGTCTGATTAAAGATGATTGCCACTGACAGGTGACTCACAGGGGATAGGTCTGAACAGAACCACTGTTTCTCTCAGTCTGTGCAGTCCATCAAGAGTCAATCACAATCTCAAGACATCACATTATCCTAGGTTTCCCATGGATGCAGCTGCATGAACCCTAACTTTCTTGACATGATGAGGGCATGAAGAAATAGTCCTCACACTGTTTTAAGCACTATCTATATTTAACACATCTCAGTCTCACTTCCACCTCAGTAGAAAGCCATGAAACTCAAGTGTCTGAATTCTACCCAAAGACTATGAGTTCAAGGAGTGTTTAGCAAAGCCAAGGCCAGTGGCCTGCCTCCTCACAGGTCCTATGACTTTGCCATTGACTTTCTACCTGTCACTTCACCACCATGCAATTGTATTTACCCCTCTCAATAACTGAACAGCAGGCCATGGAGGACTATGTTCAGGAGGCCCTTCAGCAAGGTTATATCCATCCCTCTACATCTCCAGCATCTGCCAGTTTCTTCTTTGTAGAAACAAGGACCTTGTATCAACAATAGAGGTCCCAAACAAGTATCAGTGAAGTAACCATATCCTCTTCTTCTTGTCCCTTCAACACTTGAACAATTGAGATCAGCTAAGATTTTCACTAAGCTTGATCTATGCAGTGCCTGCAACTTAGTGTGCATCAAAGACAGAGATGAGTGGATGAGAGGCCTTTAAAACCACCTCTGGCCACTACAAATATTGCATCATGCTATATGTGCTTTCTTGTGCTCCAAGTGTCTTCCATTGTCTAATCAGTGATGTACTACTGGACATTCTGGGCCTCTTCCTTGGTGTTTACATTGATTATATATTGATCTATTCATCATCCCTCATGTTAAACAAATCTTGTCTCTTGGAAAATCACCTCTATGTGAGAAATGTGAATTCTACAGAACCTTGATTACCTTCCTGGGGTACATTATTGGCCCTGATGGGATAGCCATGGATGAATAAAAAGTAACCAGAGTGACAAAGTGGCCCACTTCTCCAACTGTAATGGAATTGCAGAGGTTCACTGGATTTGCAAACTTTTATAGACGGTTCATTAGGGGTTTCAGTTCTATAGCCAGTCTGCTAACTTCTTCATTCCTCGGCATCTAAGAGTTAAACTTATCACTTGAGCTCACATGACAGAGCTACTGGGCATCCAAGGATGCAGATAACTTACCACTTGCTTAAAGCTCGATATTGGTGGGTGTATATGGTTTCAGAGGTCCACAGATTTGTCAATACACTTGCTGCATATGCCCAAGGACCTTGTACCCTCCCAGCAGGTAAACATATGCCCTTACCCATGAAACAGCAACTCTGGTCCCATGTGTCCATAGATCTTATTGCTGACCTACCTGATTCTCAGGGCTGCACTACTATCATGGTCATCACTGATCAGTTCTCCAAGTAACTACACCTCATCCCCTTAACTGGGCTCCCCTGCTCCTTTGAAATTGCTGAGCTATTGTTCAACCATGTCTGCCGATATTTTGGAATACATGAAGACAAAGTAAGGGATATAAGTCTGCATTTCACTTCCTGAGTCTGGTCAAATGTCACAGAAAAATTGGGGGTATCAGTGAACCTCATTTCAGGCTACCACCCCCAAGCCAACTGACTAGTAGTGCATGCCAACCCAGATGTGGTACTTCATCTGAGAACTTTCTGCTCTGAGAACCAAGGTGACTGGGCACAGATTCTTCCATGGGCTGAATATGCTAAAACTCATTATGCCGATCAGCTACCAAACTAAAACATTTTCAATGCACACTTGGGAAGCAACCCCCTTTTTTCCATTGGAATGCAAACTCCACAGACTCAGCTGCCATTGATGCATGGTTTAGGCAGAATGACTAGGTGTGGAAAAGCACACACAGATCCCTAGTGAGGGCAGCCTAAAGACACAAATGCTTTGTTGATCAGTGTATATTATCAACCAGGTGACACAGTCTGACTTTCTATGAAAGATATGAGGATATCATGGGTGTTGTAAACTTAATGACAATTAGATTGGTCCCTTCAAGATTTCAAGTCACAAAAACTAAATAACCAGCAAGGTGGACTTACCATGCCACCTTACATCGTCTTTCCACACCTCCCTCCTTTAGTCCGTTACCCCATGTCCCGTAGCTGCCCAAGTCCCGTCTTGAATTCACACCATAAAAATAGAAAATTTGAGTAGCTTATAGAGTAGGAGGGCTACACCCCTGAGAAGCAATGTTGGTTTCCAGCAAGGGATAGGGTTTCATGCCTGATATCCAGAATGACCAGGCCCTTTTACTGAGGGAGTGTTTCTGGCATGTTACAGCCTGAATCCTCGCAAGACTCCATTTCCCAAAACACACCACAGCCTACAAACATGGCCGCTGACTACAACTCCCAAACTTACACTCCATAAACACGTTCACAGTCACCTGAGTTCTAATCAGGCACATCTGTTCTACGCCACAGCTCATCACCTGCACAGCCTTTATATACAGATTTTTACCATTTACCATTTGTGAAGAAACTCTTAGTACTCTCTTGTCCTAACATGCCAAGCCTGCTTTATGGGTTTGTTTTCCTGGTTTTGACCTTTTTTGGGATTTGTTTGCTCTGTTTAATAAACACTCCTGCATTTCCATCCAACTTTGTTTCTTGGGAGTTTTCTGAAAGAAATGAGTTTCTTCCTGTTCTCACTTATAGCAGCTAAGAACAGTCATTCTCTCATAAGGCTCTCTTTCTTTACTCTCCTCAATTTAATAAGACAAAAAAGAAACAAAAAAGTAAATGCAGTTTGTCATGTCACCAAAAAACCACAAAGAAGAACAAAGAAGAAGAAGAAGAAGAAAACCTAATGATATAGCTTTAACTCCGACTGGTACAAAGAGCTGACACTGGAGATTAAATTGTGTCCCTTTATCTTGTACGTTATGAGAATAAGTGTGAGATAATGATGGGACACATTATGAGGATAAGTGTGAGATAATGATGGGGTACGTTATGAGGATAAGTGTGAGAAGATGGAACACATTATGAGGATAAGTGTGAGATGATGGGGTACGTTATGAGGATAAGTGTGAGATAATGATGGGACACATTATGAGGATACGTGTGGGATGATGGGGTACGTTATGAGGATAATTGTGAGATAATCATGGTGTATGGTATGAGGATAAGTGTGAGATAATGATGGGGTATGTTATGAGGATAAGTGTGAGAAGATGGAACACATTATGAGGATAAGTGTGAGATGATGGGGTACGTTATGAGGATAAGTGTGAGATAATGATGGGACACATTATGAGGATACGTGTGGGATGATGGGGTACGTTATGAGGATAATTGTGAGATAATCATGGTGTATGGTATGAGGATAAGTGTGAGATAATGATGGGACACATTATGAGGATAAGTGTAAGATGATGGGACACATTATGAGGATAAGTGTGAGATAATGATGGGACACATTATGAGAATAAGTGTGAGATGATGGGACACATTATGAGGATAAGTGTGAGATAATGATGGGGTACGTTATGAGGATAAGTGTGAGATAATGGGACACATTATGAGGATAAGTGTGAGATAATGATGGGGTACGTTATGAGGATAAGTGTGAGATAGTGATGGGACACATTATGAGGATAAGTGTGAGATAATGATGGTGTACGTTTGAGGATAAGTGTGAGATAGTGATGGGACACATTATGAGGATAAGTGTGAGATAATGATGGGACACATTATAAGGATAAGTGTGAGATAATGATGGGACACATTATAAGGATAAGTGTGAGATAATGATGGGGTACGTTATGAGGATAAGTGTGAGATAGTGATGGGACACATTATGAGGATAA
>JAOVVH010000040.1:202995-213337 GCA_028566435.1 Scorpiodoras heckelii
CAATCACTCACACAATCACTCACTTCCTGTCTCACTCACTCATTCACTCCCTCCCTCCCTCACTCACTGTCTCACTCTCTCTGTCACTCACTGTCTCACTCACTCACTCACTGTCTCACTCACACATTCACTCACTGTCTCACTAACTCCCTCCCACACTGTCTCACTCCCTCACTCTCCCTCACTCCCTCACTCATGCACTGTCTCACTCACTCACTTCCTCACTCCATCACTCCCTGTCTCATTCACTCCCTCACTTAATCTCTCATTTACTGTCTCACTCACTCACTCCATCACTCACTGTCTCACTCCCTCACTCATTCACTCACTGTCTCACTCCCTCACTCCTATTTACTATGATTTTCCACAAGGTGAAGCTCCTGCCAATACTGTGTCTCTTCTGTTCATGTATCTTTGCATTTAAAAATCAATTTGCATATAAATACCAAAACAAACACAACTAAATAAATACACACGTGTTACTACATGCTGTTGCATGCTGTGTTTCTTCAGTTTCACCATAAAATAACATTTTAATGACCATCATCAACAGCACCCTGAGCAACAACAGCAAAAAAGAGAGAGAGAGACAGAAATACAGCCATAAACGCAACACCCAATAAGTGTTTTGTAACAAATATCTCCAGTAAAAAGTTTCGTGTGAAAAAACGTACACATTGCTGCCTTAACGTCACTGCGTTCAGTTCAACTTGTATTTTGAAATCCGTACCGTGACCTGGACCGGAAGTGACGTCTACAAGCATGGCGGCGGGGTGATTTGACACCCGGCGGCTCTTTTCATGTTTCACGGCGCTACTTTGTTTGTCGCGTTCTGTTGCGCGGAGACTTTGATCTACCGAGCGGGATGTTTTAACCAGCAGCGTGACTGAGAGCTGCAGCAGCACATCCCAGAGCCCAGCGGACTGCTGGTCCGAGCAGGTAAACTCACTTCCGCATTGATGACTTAATCCAGTGTCAGCAGGATGCATTATTTAACCCGATCATCTGATCCAGCAGGGTTAACAGGATTTAGTTATATAGTTAACCGCTGTAACTCCGGAGCTGAAGCCCCGCCTCCAAGCAACACTTGAACACCCAGAACCTCATCAGTCTCGTTTTACACACTTCTAATAACACATAGTGACCCTTCTGTGCAGTAGAACCTGTCGAACCGTGTGCTGTGTCTGTGTTTTATTCTCCTCATCTTTCTGTAATGAACCTTTACTGATGGTCTGATCTGTAGTTGTGGTTCTCAGGGGAAATGTCCACCTGCTGGCTGGTTAGTGAGGACCAGATCCATGAACCCATTCAGCTCCTTCATGATCACACACACACACTGGGTCGAGGTCCAGACACTACGATTAAAGACCAGAAGTGCTCCAGACACCAAGGTACAGCCCAGTAAAGCCAGTATCAAGTCAAATCCGTCATCAAAGCTGTGCTAGTTTGCTTTTCCGGAGTCCCTTTCCGGAGTTTGCACCGTTATACTGAATGTTCGCTAGATCAGTATTATGTCCTGAATATCCTGCTCTTATCTCGAACACATTTCTGACCCTTCGCAGTGGAACTGAGAGCCGACTGTAACCGAGGATTCGTCACCGTGAAGCAGGTAAGATGATGAACTTGTTATTCGGCACAAACGAAATATTTCCGTCAGACGTCTTAGCCGGAAACGCTGGCATGCTTTTCAGTTGGGCAGCAACCCTACACGCCTGGATGATGTGGTCGTGGGAAAAGGCAATCAGGTAAAGCGCATGCTGATACACGTGATGACGTTCGTCCATGATGCACATGTTTGTGGGTAACTCTGACTGCCGTACAGGTCGCTGGATGTAACAGCGTTTCCTTCACCTCTGCAACCAGGTGACCTTTAAACCCGGACAGAAGCTCTACATGGTCAACGGGCGTCACCCGTACACGCTGCAGTTCAGGGAAGACTCGGCGTCTGGAGGTGCTCCTGGACAGAAGAGCAGAGCGATGAAGAGAATGCACCAGAGAGACGAGGAAGAGGAAAAGAGCTGCAGAGAATCAGCACCTTCCTGTCCGGACAGCGAGAAAAGACCTGCACCCGCAAAGGCTGGTATCCTGCATTAGTGTTGATGATCACTAACACACAGTATTCTGACACTGTAACCTTGTTGAGATGTTGATTCGTTGTTTACAGTGTGAGATTGTGGTAGTGTTCACACTATGGTATACTATGGTAATGAAGGTCCTGTTCTCCACAGGAACCCACAGGTCACTGGAGCCAAGGGCTGAAAGTCTCAATGCAGGACCCCAACATGCAGGTCGTGTACAGTACACAACGTTCTCACAGTGTTTGGGTTCCAGTAAAGTAGTTCTCCAGGACACTGTTCTGTGTTAGTAATTACGTTTCAGAATCGTCAGTGCAATCATGGGAAATGACATCGGAACTGTGTTCCTGTATCATGACTGTACCTCAGGTGTATAAAGATGAGAAGGTCGTGGTGATTAAGGACAAGTACCCGAAGGCACGGTACCACTGGTTGGTTCTGCCGTGGGACTCCGTCTCCAGCCTGAAGGCTCTGAGGCCTGAGCACGTGGAGCTGCTGAAACACATGGAGCGAGTCGGGGAGCGTATGGTGGAGCAGTGTCCCAGCTCCAACAAGCTCCACTTCCGTCTGGGCTACCACGCCATTCCCAGCATGAGGTCTGATATGTTACTGTACCTCAACTCACAGGTGTGGTGGAGGGAGAGAGAGAGGGGAGAGAGAGGGGCGAGAGAGAAGGGGAGAGAGAGATAGAGAGAGGGACGAGAGAGATGGAGAGAAGGTGGGAGAGAGAAGAGAGGGAGGGAGAGAGAGAGGGGGAGAGATAAGTAGTGAGAGTGAGGATGGGAGAGAGAACATAAGGAGAGTGAGAGGGAGGGAGAGAAGAGAAGAGAAGGAGAGAGGGGGAAGGAGGGGGGAGGGAGATAGAAGAGAAGGAGAGAGAAGGAGGGAGAGTGAAGAGGAGAGAGAGAGAAGGAGAGATGGAGTGAGAAGAGGAGAAGGAGAGAGGGAGCGAGAAGAGGAGAGAGAGAGAGAAGGAGGGAGAGAGAAGATTAGAGAGAGAGAAGAGAATTAGAGAGAGGGAAGGAGAAAGAGAGAGAGAGAGAGAAGAGAACGAGCAAGGGCGGGAGGGAGAAGAAGGAGGGAGAGAGAAGGACAGAGCAGGAGAGAGAGATAGAGAAGAGAAAGAGAGAGGATGGGAGAGGAGGAGAGAGAGAGAGAAGGAGGGAGGAAGGAGTTAAAATGTACATTGTGTTATCCTCAGTGTGTTGTCCCCCTGCTGCTGTTCTGGCTTGTGATTGGTCAGATGGCGGTGTTGATTAGTTTTCTCCGACAGCGGCTGTCACCGTAGTAACTGTGAGACTGTAAACCGCTCTCTCTGCTCTCCTCCACTCACAGCCACATTCACCTTCACGTAATCAGCCAAGACTTTGATTCTCCGTGTCTGAAGAACAAGAAACACTGGAACTCCTTCACCACCGACTACTTCATGGACTCTGAGGGTAAAAGATCCTTAAATCTACTGCGCTGAAGAACGAGGGAGCAAACGGGAAACCGTTACACCTTTTAACCAATTACTTCTACTTTTAGACCTGTTGTTAGTTACAGTTACTCCAGTTAACCCATTTCTCACATCCTCAGTGACGATTACAGCCAGATGTTTGCGTTGCAGATGTTATCGCGATGTTGGAGCGAGACGGGCGAGTGAGCGTGAAGGACGGCGCCGGCGAGCTGCTGAAGCTGCCGCTGCGATGTCACGTCTGCCACAGAGAACAAGCCACCATGCCCAAGCTGAAGGAGCACATCCGGGTTCACCTGCTGTCCTGAAGCCAGCCGCATGCCGAGAGTGTGAGGAGGAGCGTGTGAGGAGGAGCGTGTGAGGAGGAGCGTGTGAGGAGGAGCGTGTGAGGAGGAGAGTGTGAGGAGGAGCGTGTGAGGAGGAGCGTGTGAGGAGGAGCGTGTGAGGAGGAGCGTTTGAGGAGGAGCGTTTGAGGAGGAGCGTTTGAGGAGGAGCGTGTGAGGAGGAGCGTGTGAGGAGGAGAGTGTGAGGAGGAGCGTTTGAGGAGGAGCGTGTGAGGAGGAGAGTGTGAGGAGGAGCGTGTGAGGAGGAGCGTGTGAGGAGGAGAGTGACACGTGTGCGCTTAAAAAACCACAGATATGGTGTCAAGCTGTTATCAGGTAATAAAATTGTGAGAGAAGTTCCAGGTTGAGTTCTACAGCACGGGTCAGTGTTGTAGCCTGAAATAAAAAATGCAACAAGAGACTTTGTGTTTGGCTTTTAATCCTAAAACCAGAAGCATGTTGTGTTTGTAACATTACACACAGCTGGATAGAGTTAAAGAAGCCACCGAAGTGACGTGACGTGACGTGAGGCGGCTCTGCAAGACGTCTGCGTGTCTTTAACAGACAACACCAACCTTTTAATCAGCACATCAGTGCACTTTTATTCGTTTTTATTCAATCTGGACACGACAGATTTGTCTGCATTGATCCGTATTGTACAGTGAAGTAAAGAAACACGTCACGTACTGTACCAACTTCACCTTACATCTAACAGTGAAATACAGTGCGACTCTACCACAAAGAAAACCCTGATGAATAAGTAAAAAACAGGTATAAAATGGCTAAAAATATACAAAATGTTATTGCTAAGCATTGTTAGAAAAAGGAGTGAACACACGTAGTCATAGCACCTGTACCTAATAATAATAATAATAATAATAATAATAATGTAGTTATAAATGTATTATATAAAGAAAAGCTGGTCCCTGCAGTGTTTTGAGTAAATCAGTAGCCCCTGATGAACTTTCTCATCACGCTAACGTCCCTCCTGAGGTCTGAAACACAAAACATCAAGACGGGGTTCATTTTTAAAGTGTAAAATATTAACAGTGGAGTGTTACAGAAAGGGACGTACCATGGGTTTCATCTCCCTCCTGTCTCCGCCTTCTGCTTTCCGTCCCTCAGAATCGGACCGCCTGCTGCTCTCCACAAACTCCTACACACACACACACATCAGTGTCTGTTCAAACACAGAGAGACTGACCTACACCGGCTACACTGTCCTTTATCCTCTAGAACATATTAGGAAAGGAGTCTCCAGTCCAAGCCATTTGTAACAGCTCTAACTTTTCTGTTGTAAACGCTTCTTTGTGGTTTCCTGGTCATGTGACAAGCTGCGTTTTTTTTTTTTTTACTTAACTTGAAGAGAGAGAGAGAATAATGAAAGGCAGGTGAAGGAACGACTGCTTGTAGATGCTGTAATGTAAGTGAGAACAGGAACTAACCAGTTTCACCGCCATTAATATATTAATAAAGTGTCAAATTGCTGTGGTGGAAGAGGAATAAAACACTTTGGGATGTGCTGTTACAGGAAAACAATCAACTACGGGCTTCATCACTTCATTAGTTACTGTATACACGAACGTCTCTTAGTTTTTTCTCAGTGAAACCTTTGTAAATGTTACCATGAGCGCTTTGTCCATGTAGAACTCTCGGCCGGGGCTGCCGTCGTTGTACTTGGTGTCGATGGCGAAGCAGAGGAAGAGAACGTCCACCACCATCTCGAAGACAGACAGGAAGCAGTGAGCCACCAGGAAGGCGAAGACGCACACGATGATGAGCGGCAGAACCCACACCGTGTACTCGCGCTGGTAATTCAGCGCCAGGACCCCCGCAAACGCAGTGCAGGACACGATCAGGACCTGAAACAGGCAGCGATCAGCACCACCACACACCAGCCTACGGAGGGGCTAGAAACAAAACCGTGCAGAAATGAAGGAGGGTCACTGAGGGAGGTCCACCTGCTGATTCCTACCTTTCCCAGAAACAAGACGAAGTCTCCGACGGAGTTGATGGTGGCCACACGCAGCACGTTCTCAGCCAGGATGATGAAGGCGTCTCGCGCAGACGTGCAGAACCCGGTGCTGTTGATCGCCGTAGCGACATAGGCGTTCTCCAGAAAAGAACCAGATCACATTATATCGAAATTGAACGTCAAATGCACAAAAAAGAATTGTGTAGTTCAGACACATGATTTCATCCACTAGTGTGTGTGTTTACCTGGTTCAGGTAACTGAGGCACTTCTCCAGACACCACAGGCAGCACACACACGCTTTCACCATACAGCGAGCGCAGGCGTTTTCCTACAGTCACAATGAAACGATGAGATAAAGCTAAAGAAACACAGGTTTTCACGTGACACGATCGCACACACACACACACAGCGACTCTGACTCACGCTGCCTTTGAGCTGGCTGTGTATGTAGGTGAGGACGAGGCGTGGGATCTCCACCAGCGTGATGATGAAGGCTCCTTTAGCCACCGTGCCCAGGTGATAACGCATCAGACGCAGCACCGAAGTCAAGATGGGCGTCAGGGGAAGCTGAGACTTATCTCTGTCACACAGGAGGAGGAGGAGGAGGAGGAGAGCAAAGCAAACACCAGAGCAATAGTGAGTTCTGGACTCTGATTGGTCAGAAAAGTGTTGATTAGTTCTCTATAACAGCAGGACTGAGGAGTTTACACTTATTTGCAGATTTTTGTTAAAGCGGTGTAACAAAACTGCAGTTTTTTTAGTCGTATTAAATTCAAGAGAGAGAATAAATAGTCGGGTGAGGGAACTAATAAGGATATCATTAAATGTAACTATAAAAGGATAAAAAGTCGGACACACCACTGAATAAATAAAAAATTATATAACTAAATTACTGTGGTATAAGAAGAGTGAAACACTCGGGGGCGATCTGTTATAGGAAAATAGTCAACTAACAGTAACTCAGCTTCATCATACCACCATATATCTGACTGCAACACACACACACACACACATCTTTGGGATGCATTACTAAACTTCACCTGGCATTTGTGTGCTCTGACCTCTGACCTCTCACCTGGTGAAGTAATACGTAACGACGGCTCCTGCTATGGTCATTTGCTGGCAGGCCAGGATGAACTCGCTGATCCAGATGAGCCCGACAGCGTGGTACCACACCATGTACTGTAACGGCCCGTGCATCTGGAACTCCACCAGCCCCGTCTGATTATTCTTCACCGGACTCCCTGTGGAACAGACACGCGTACTACATGTTAATCCGGGGTTCTTCAGGGTTCTCCTCAAAGATCAGCTGTAGATGAGGGCTTTCCTTTCAGGCAAGCAGAACGCACACGTCACTCCACCTGCTCAGTCCGATTATAAAGAGTTCCTCCAGTCTGCAGCCACACCGGACAAGACTGAAGAACCCTGCATTTAATCTGTAGGATCATCTCTCTACTCTCTACTCCATCCTAAATCTATTGTTCACTAAACCGACGAAGAATGCAGAACCCCATCAGACTGGAGCTTCATCTTCCAGGAGACAGGACGCAGTGCTGCTGAAGATCAGCCATGAAGAACCTCGGAGGACGTCTGTAGGACATGGACTTGAAATCAGCCTTAACATTTTGAGTCCAAACTAAAATTAAGTAAGTCCAAGTTAAATTCAAAGTCCAATTTCAAGCAACGTTACGTAACATCACATCATGATTTTATCTTAAAACAGCAGCATCAAAATCTTATTGATGGTTCACTGACTCAGAGTAGAGATGATTGTTTTTGCAGCTTTATTATGTTTCCTATCAGTTTTCTGATAAGCCCCGCCTTTCGCTCAGTGTTCTGGACTAGGACTGGCTGTGCGGCATGCAGGTAAGCCTGGTAGCCAATCACAATGCAGAAGCCGGGACATTATGCTCTTCTCATGGGTTACACATTGAGCTTTAAGGTAAAATCTTTACATAAATGTTGCTTTACATCAGAATAAAATCAAATTTGAATAAAGTATCGATTTAAGTCGGATGTCTTTTGGGTCTAGAGACGTAAACACAGCGTTCTACAGACTCACTAACGCCCACAGGAAACAGAAACCACATGTCCTCTAAGATTTATTTCGAGCACTAAAACCCATTCAGTGGACTCTGTTGAGAAGATCCCAGCCATGCTTCAGCGCCATGTGCACTTCGGCGCCCCCTAAAGGTTTCAGTGAGACGTACAGCACACAGACATCCACACCAACAACGTTCAGGTAAATCTCACCTGCAGTGCCGAGAAGCAGCAGCACGGTGATCCAGTAAACCCAGAAGAGCATGAGCGTGAGGAAGGTCCAGAACGGCTGCAGGACCAGCAGAGGAAGAGAAGCGAAGACTTTACTGGCCACGCGGAACAGGGCGATGGTCAGAGCCACACGCTTCCTCATGAAGAACAGCAGCAGCAGCAGGATCACCTGGATCACCCCGGAAAGAACATTAACGCTAATCTCTCAGGAGGCTCCGCTGACGTTTAAACCTGACGCGATACAACAGTGAGATTTGTTTGAAGCAGCTGTGAAAGCATTTCTCAGCATTTCTACTGGTTCAGTGGGAAGAGAAATGATGATGATCACATGATGTGTTGGCTAATAATATTTATTTAGACTCAAACCACTCATGCATAGCGATGCAGTTAAAAACCAGAAGATGTTTAGAGTCTGGAAACTTTTAATTACGGGGAAAAAAACAAGAATTTTATATTTGACGTATTTGATATTAATGAATCTGGTTAGAGACATCAACAAGGTAAGACACTACGGAGAAGAAGAATAGGAATAACAGGAAGAAGTATAATAAGGCTAGGTTGAGTACCGTGAAGACTGTAGCTGCTATAGCGTAGATCAGCAGAGCTTTCTGGTTGTCCACAGCCACGGCTAGCTCGTTAGCAGGCAGAGTGGCGTTCACAGAATTGCGGTGGTCCACGTAGAGCCACCAGAGAACTCCAGTCCCACCTGAGATGATTAGAAGAATAGGAATAATTCCGTATGAGTGAATGTTGATGGTGAGTTTTAAAGAACTGGTGTAATTTCAGTGTTTCCTGATAACCGACCTAAAGAACCGAGTACCACGATGGCAGTGAGGAGCCACACGAGAACGAGTGAGATGAAGCGGATCAGTCCCATCAGAATGATGGACAGAACTGCAAAGATGAGCAGAAAGCTGGGACGTTATACATACAGGATAATAAACTCCGTCATTGTTGTTCTGACTTGTTTGCAGTACAATGTTCTCCAGGACACTTTTGATAGTCCCACAGGCTGAGATCTTTAACATTACACACACAATATAATGACCCCTGACCCCTTAGTTAATTTCAACACCCACTGGAACAACACTATTTCAGGAACATTGAGCCCCAGGCTCTGGGACAGAGGTTACCCAGAGAAAGTAAACACAGCCCCATGATGATCTCCTTAGAGGTCATGACCCCGGCGACGACCCTGTGCAGAACGCTGTCGTCGCTGACGAACGTGACGAGAGCCTCGGCAAACTTGGAGAAGCAGGAGATGTCGTCCGGAGTGCAGCGGTGGAAGATGGGTAAAGACTTGCTGCAAGAGGAAAGAACAAACGCAGAGAGAAGTGTGAAATATGCAGCCAGTCTGTGCTGTAACTGTACAAGCTACGCTGCAGGACTCGCTCAGACATCTGTGACCACAAACTTGTGATAAAAATGAAGTCTTTATTGTGGAGAGAAAAACTCTCTGCTCATCAACATCAACACTCTGAAGGATCCTCTGGATTTGACCGTTAGTGACGATTCATATCATTAATTCATGTTTAATAAGGGAATGAAGTTTTTGCCTGGGAGGAACCGGAAGCTTGGGGCATTTGGTGGGATCGTCTGGATATTTGTCCGGATTGAGGTCGTAGGAACACAGGTTAGATCCTGAAAACCAAAACAAAAACACATCCTTCAGCTGTCGCGGCTCTCACAGCTCATTTCTATCATCCTGTCTGCTTTTACAGCTTTATAAAGAACCACTAACAGCTTTAACTGATTCTGTTCGTCACTTCACTTATAAATATCAAACACTTTCTCTCTTTTATTTTTTACCTTTATTAGAAAGTTAGAGATTAAATCTGATGTGTGTTGTAAACGTTAAACGGCTGATGAGATGCTCACCGTTGGTCTGGTAAAACCTCCTGATGTCATCATAAGTCTGTAGTTGTGCTTCTGGACATTTGGAGACGCACAGAGCCACGGATTTGATTTTCCTCTTCACTATGTCAATGTTACAGGGATCCAGAAAAAACACATACCTACAGGAGGGAACAGGGACGAGGGGAAAACACGACAGGAAAGAATTTTCAGAGGGACGTTCGAGTTGTCGATGGAAAAGTCACATCAAAGAAAGTGAAACAGATAATCTATGGACAGATAAAAACGTTAATGTAAAATAAACTATTTTCATCCATCCATCCATCCATCATCTTCCGCTTTATCCCGCTAGTCAGGGTCACGGGGGGGCTGGAGCCAATCCCAGCG
>JAOVVH010000040.1:213437-232565 GCA_028566435.1 Scorpiodoras heckelii
ATTTGTTTATTTACTTGTTTATTCACATATTCGTAGCACATAGTGCCATGAAATGTTGAATGGATGACAAGGTCACAGTAAAAGATTGTTAAAAGTCAAAGTCTCTCTCTCTCTCTCTCTCTCTCTCTCTCTGTCTCTATCTCTGTCTCTCCTCCACCCTCTCCAAAGGGGAATTTGAATTTCATGACAAACTACAGCAATCTTATTTAAAAGGAAAGAGCTTTATGTCATTAATGATGAGTTATAGAGTGATTCTGACTGCTTCCCCAGGTGCTGATTAAAGGTTTTGGAGTCCACCTGAGAGATCTGTGCAACACAACGTCACTGGAGGAGTTTGTGATCATCGCCGATCACAACGTCTCCAAGATGACGCAGAAAATCATCTGTCAGTCATCTGCTGATTGGCTGAACAGTGCAGAGAGTCACTTCCTGTCCAACCTTGACTTCATGAAGCCCATACGGGTAAGAACAAGTACAGACTGAAGGAGAGTAAGATCATTTTCTTTACAGTTACATACATAGGTTTTAAACTGGTTTATTGTTCAAAAGTCCACCACTGCGCTGAGCTCTGGACTGTGATGTTTATATCAATGGGCTTGTTATGGTTTTTATAGTAACGGCTCATTGACAGGGACGTGCAGAGTGGACGCTCCACATCGTTAACATTCGTTAAGGACAGCATCACTGGGACACTTCGGTCCCTCATTAATTAGACTCTCTATTTAGGCTTTATTTGGTTTATTCACCAAAAAGGCCATCCTTGTGTTTCCTTTAATCTGCCTCTCTTCAGGAGCAAGAGAACACACCGTAACAAAGAGTATATTAAACTATTGTCTCCCTCTCCGCTTGTCTCTGTTCAGAAGGACGTCAGATCCAACCCTAAGGTGGTCCAGGATGTGTCTCTGGCCACTGATACGCTTCTGGAGAGTCTGGGATCATTGGCTGTTGAGGTGAGTGATCCCAAAAACATCCCTCCTCCTCCTCCTCCTCCTCCTCCTCCACTTTTGACCACAAAATGAAGTGTGATACGTCCGGTATGATTTCCAGAACATTTCACTGTATGTAGGTCAGAAGCCAGTGATCATGTAACAAGAGAAAGATGCTTTAATAATGTTTCATTGAACTTATTTATAATATTTATCTACAGTCTAATAATATCCTGTAATAGCCATGGAACATCTCTACACCTTAAGTTTCATTAAACATGTCAGGACATGCACATGTACGAATATGCAAATTCAGAAACGCACCCATGCCAACCTGCCATCCCGAATGACGAACAATCCAACTAGCTACCTCGTCCTGCTGCTAACGTTTTGCACGACATGATTGGTTGAAAGCTGTTGAGTGCATTTTGTGACATCGCAGATTGTGCTCGTACGTACTGTATGTATGTGTGTATGTATGTATGTACACCTAGAAAGAATTTGGTTTTTCCGACCTAGAAGCGTAGGGGGAGATTAAAACGCTTTGCAGTGGCTGACAGCAGTCGAAGGGTTTGTGAGCTCAGGGTTCTTTGGCTGCTCGTTCAGCTTTGGCAGAGTTTGGAAACCGGAGCCGAATCAAAAAGTCATGAGTGATTTTCCGAGCTCCGGACACTGGCAGATCCTGCTCTTCTGCAGTTAAACAGCTGAGCTAGATGAACACAAAGTCCTTTTGAGTCACTGTTCTTTTCCTTTATTATAACATATCGATTGTGAACGTTAAATACAACACAAATACAACAGCAGCACCCAAAAAGGCATCGGCTTGTTTCCATGCAGAACACGTGTCACATGACATGCACTGACAAAGACACCATTACTGTCAGCTTTTCGAAAGGAAATGAAAGAGAAACAGTTCTCCTGCCTCAGCTTCTCTTTTGTTCTCACGCTGTGGTTTTGAGCGCTCACTGAACTACAGTAACCCTGCGGGGAGGCTGCAGGACAGGAGGTTACTCCAGGTTATTGCAGGCTCCTCGAGTTCCTCTGCTCTTGTTTGCGTGGCTCCGTCTCCTCCTCAGAGCACTGTTTACAATAGCTGTTGTTTGTGGTTGGATCTGGATGCCTGTAGGATATGATTCAGCTTCGTGTGACTTTCAGTAGGTGCAATTGAAGGGAGAAGCGTCATTACCGAGAACAGGACATAATGAGTGCTGTGGAGATGAGGAAATAAAACTAGAACAAGCTGTTTCACTGTAAGCTGTTTCTAAAGATATATTCATCTGCGATAAACGGTAGCATTTCTTTCATTCTCCTCCTCTAAACATGGTTTTTTTACTGCTCGCTGGAGGAAGCAGCTCAGTTTCCTAATTTGTAGCCTGACCCAGAGTTACCTCTCAGTTCACTTTATTCCAAGTGAGAATTTACCATCACAGTACCAACGAACGTACACGTCTCTCTCTTAACTCATTTCTGTCCCCAAAGAACCGTCATGGCTTTTGATGTTTCTCAGCAGAATGATATACAGTAACCCTCAAACCACAAACACACACATGGTAGAGCGTAAACAGTGAGGAAAGGTGCTGATGAAGCATGAACTTCATTAACATCTTTCATCCGTCTCCTGCTTCGTGACCGAGAGTAACCCTGCTGTACTGCTCCTGCACTCAGCAGCTCCCCCATCAGGCTGAAGCTGGGTTTTCTTGTCCTTCTCAGCCCTTATGTTTATTTACAGCAATTCTGACAGCATTGTATTCATGTTCATATTGCATAAATGGCATGGAAAATGTCTCTTTAACCAAAGGAAATCACAAAAATATTTCTTATCAAATGTATGTATGCCACACTTCACTTGTGCTCTCAAAATATCGAAAATGTTGAAAAACGATGTTGGTCTTAATTAACAATTCACCATTTTATAACTTTATTCATCCCAGAATGTCATTTTATTCCTCCTGTACAATTATCTTCTGTAAAGAGACAAAAATTGTGACAATTTTTATAACAATGAATGAATACATGGATAAATGAATTAATAATAGAAATTTAAAAAATAAATAAAGATAAATAAAATTACAAAAAATAAATAAAGTATTACATAAAGCATGGAAATTATATAAAAGATAAAATACACAGATGGTTTTTGTGATGTTTTAGGATCAAAGCTTATCCTGCTTGTTTAATTAATAAGAATAATATTTATTATTATTTTTTAATTCGTTTAAATGTAATACTGGGTGTCCCCAAAGACTCCACACACAGGAAAAATGAACAAACTCATATTATATTTTACATTTTTATATTTTTGTAAATATTTTATAAAATTTTGTAATGAATATTTAATAAATAAAGGTACATTTAGTTATAATTTCCCGCTTTCCCTGTGTATTGTGACTTTTGGGACTCTCATGTGATTGAGTTTGCAGCCAGTAAACAGGTTCGTTGGTTATGAATCTGTAGTGTGAAGAGATCCAGAGTTCATTGACAGCTCTTTATAAAGACTCCAGCTATCCTTCAGTATGAACATCATTACGGATTTATCCCTGATCTTCCTGATTTTCCTCTGCAGCTGGTGAACATGAAGAGCTGGCGTGACATGCGGAACGAGATCCTGTTCCTGACAGGAAATGCCACACCCACGCCCAATCACATGTACCAAGCCGTGTCACGTATTGTGTGTGGACACCCAGAGGGCGGCGGCCTGAAGATCAAATCCCTCAACTGGTATGAAGATCACAACTACAAGGCACTGTTCGGTAACCATAACGACAGTGACAGCGAGCCCGTATCCGTCTACGACAACACATCCAGTAAGCTTGTGCTGTAAATCCGCTCAGAATAACAGGCAGTTAAACAGTGAACACATCTGGAGAACATCTGCTTTGCTGTCAAATCACGACTGATTGAACGTATAAATGACAGGTTTTTTTTCTTGTCTGTTCTTTCAGCGCCATACTGTAACAACATGATGAGGAATTTGGAGTCCAGTCCGATCTCGCGGATGATCTGGAGAGCGCTGAAGCCTCTGCTCATGGGGAAGATCTTGTACACACCTGATACACCGGCCACACGCAAGATTATACACGAGGTTTGTCTCTTTCTGGGAAATGGAGGATTATTATGTTTACCACATGAGAACTGACTTTTAACTGTCATGCTCTCCTCTCTCTCTCTCTCTCTCTCTCTCAGGTTAATAAGACATTCCAGGAACTGGGTGTACTGCGTGATTTAGGAGGAATGTGGGAAGAGATGAGGGTGAAAGTCTGGGACTTCATGGAGAACAGTGAGGAGATGGATCTTGTGAGAGTGAGTTGACTGTGATGAAGCACTTCTCTAATGTGTATAAACTCCACACTGCCACACAGTGGTTAGTAATACTAGTGCTAGAGTGCTAGTAATGCTAGAAACCTAGCGTATGACTACTTATGTAAGTGATACATAAGGAGTAATTTTAGAGTGTGTTGTGTCTTCCTTCTGTAGACTCTGCTCCAGAATAATGCCAGCGCTCAGTTCTTCAACAGCAGGCTGAAAGGGACAGACTGGCAGGTGGAAGACATTTCCCGGTTCCTGTCTAAAGCCTCCGAGGACATGCGCCCCCCGGGTACAGGGTACACCTGGAGAGATGTTTTTAACGAGACGGACCAGGCCATTCTGACCATCTCACGTTTCATGGAGGTAAACACACAATCATACTCACTGTCTGAAATGCTGTAGAGTGCACTAATCACTTTGCTGACACCATGGTACCAGTGTGGCAGTGAGTCAAATTTTAAACCACACTTCTGTGACGTTGTCCGTTTTCTTTCAACATAAAGTGTGTGAACTTGGACAAGTTGGAGCCAGTGTCAACCGAGGAGCGTCTGGTGAATAAATCCTTGCAACTGCTGGACAGTCGTAAGTTCTGGGCCGGGATAGTGTTTCCAGACATGCAGGTGAACTCCCCTGAGCTTCCTCCCAAAGTCAACTATAAGATTCGCATGGACATCGACAATGTGGAGCGTACCAATAAGATCAAGGACGGGTAGGGAACTTTTTTGTGTCTTTTTCAAACATCAAGGTCATTTGACCAAATCTTAAAAGACCCAGTTGTTTGTATTTGATTCACTTAAACGTGTAAATGTTTATATTAAGTGAAATATTATTCTTTGCGTTCGCAGGTACTGGGACCCTGGCCCTCGCGCTGACCCATTTGAGGATCTGCGCTACATCTGGGGAGGATTTTCATACCTACAAGATGTTATTGAACATGGGATTATCCGGGCTCTGACAGGCAGCAAGGAAAAAACTGGAGTTTACATCCAGCAGATGCCGTACCCATGTTATGTGGATGATATGTACGTTTTTACCTTTTACATTATTATGACAATTTGCTGCCTTTGGTCTTCAATTAATTAAACCCCATCTATTGTTTTTCTCCTTATCTCTGTGTGTAGGTTCTTGCGTGTGATGAGTCGTTCGATGCCGCTGTTCATGACGCTGGCTTGGATGTACTCAGTGGCCATCATTATTAAAGGCATAGTGTACGAAAAAGAGGCACGTCTGAAGGAGACCATGAGGATTATGGGATTGGATAATGGGATCCTCTGGCTGAGCTGGTTCATAAGCAGCCTGATCCCACTGCTCATCAGCGCCGCCCTGCTGGTCCTCATCCTGAAGGTATCACTTTTTTTACATCATGAAATAAACAATCAATTCCTGTCCACTGACCGGGAATTAAAGTTACAGTTATATCCTCTGATTCTCTCTCTACTTTACAGATGGGGAACCTTCTACCCTACAGTGACCCCGGTGTGATCTATCTCTTCTTGGTCTCTTTTGCTATCGTCACCATCATGCAATGTTTCCTGATCAGCACGCTGTTCTCTCGGGCCAACCTGGCAGCTGCCTGTGGGGGCATCATCTACTTCACCCTGTACCTGCCCTATGTCCTGTGTGTGGCCTGGCAGGACTATGTTGGCTTTGGGGCTAAAGTGGTTGTGGTGAGTGGTGTGTTAATCAGAGGAAGGCTTCTCATGAGAATATCACTAAGCCTTGAGAAGATTACTTTTTATTAACTGTTTATTCACATCTCTGTCTCTCAGAGCCTGTTGTCTCCAGTGGCGTTTGGTTTTGGCTGCGAGTACTTTGCGCTGTTTGAGGAGCAGGGAGTGGGCATTCAGTGGGATAACCTGCTGTCCAGCCCCATGCAGGAGGATGGCTACAACCTCACCACCTCCATCTCCCTCATGCTAATAGATGCTGTGCTGTATGCCGTCATGACCTGGTACATTGAGGCTGTCTTCCCAGGTAGTCCCTCTATCTTCTCGTGGTTCACTTCATTCAACATTCATGTGTTTCACAGCTGATGATTCATAGTCAGAATTTGCAAACTTCTTATGCACTAAATCTCTCCCAGGTCAATATGGCATTCCTCGGCCATGGTATTTCCCCCTCACCAAATCTTACTGGTGTGGAGAGAAATGTGGCTGGACAACAGCTTCCTCCACCAACAAGAAAGAAAATGCAGAAGGTACTTATAGCATTTTATTTATAGTTATTTGCTCAGATAAATAACTGTAAAAGTCTAAATGATCAGGTTTTCCCAAAGCAGTGTGCATTGAGGAGGTACCATCTGATCTGGAACCTGGTGTCTACATCGAGAACCTAGTGAAGGTGTACAGACATGGCAACAAGCTGGCAGTTGATGGCCTCACACTCGGCTTTTACGAGAGCCAGATCACCTCCTTCCTGGGCCACAATGGAGCAGGAAAGACAACCACCATGTAAGAGTTGTTCAAGAGTATGTTCTACAGGAGAGATAGACTGTCAAATTTAAATGTTTATTTTCAGTTGTTCTGACTGATGATTTTCCCCATCAGGTCCATTCTCACTGGCCTGTTCCCTCCCACATCTGGCACTGCCTACATTATGGGCAAAGACATCTGTTCAGACCTAAGCACCATCCGTCAGAACCTGGGAGTGTGTCCACAGCATAATGTCCTGTTCAGCATGTAAGTTTTTCTAAGGCGAATTTTATACCATGCAACAAACATCAGTTTGATCTTTATCTCCATAATTAATTAAGTACTCAGGAACCGTTGTTCTAAAGCTTATTGTTCTTTGCTTGGACGACAGGTTGACGGTAGAAGAGCACATTTGGTTCTATGCTCGTCTGAAGGGTCTATCAGAGGAGACGGTGAAGTCTGAGATGGATCAGATTGTTACAGATTTAGGCCTCCCTCACAAACGCAAATCTCGTACTAGTCAGCTTTCAGGTAAGCACATGTAAAAGATCACGAACATCTAAAAAACTGGCCAAAGGTCATTTACATCATTAACATCCCTGGTGTTCATTCTTTTACAGGAGGAATGCAGAGGAAGCTCTCTGTTGCTTTGGCATTTGTTGGAGGTTCAAAGGTTGTGATCCTGGATGAACCCACAGCTGGGGTAGATCCTTATGCTCGGAGGGGCATTTGGGACCTGCTCCTCAAATATCGTCAAGGTACAGGAAATAATCCATAAAGTTTGTGTAACGTGGTAACCAACAGGACACATGCACAATAGTTCTATATTACCTCTTTGCCCATGCCTTTAACAGCTTGAATGGGAAACACACTGTATGTTCATCTTTCCATGTTGACTGCATCAATCGGACCATTTACACTGATTTTCGCCTCCGTCAGGTCGAACCATTATCCTGTCCACCCACCACATGGACGAGGCTGACATTTTGGGTGACCGCATAGCTATCATCTCTCATGGGAAGCTGTGTTGTGTGGGATCCTCCCTATTCCTGAAGACTCAGCTGGGCACTGGATACTATCTAACACTGGTCAAGAGGGATTTTGACCTGTCTCTGAGCTCATGTCGCAACTCCAGCAGCACCGTGTCCTATTCCAAGAATAGTCTCAAGAAGGTTTGTAGTCAGAAACATGTACCAGGGCGAGAAAAGCCTGATTCAAATGTTCAAACATCACTGTGCATGAACTAATAATTTTGTCCACGCAGGCTGACAGCGTCTCTGAAAGCAGCTCTGATGCTGGCCTTGGAAGTGACCATGAAAGTGAAACCACCACCATTGGTAAGATTTTAACATAACAAACCAATCAGAACTTTTGCTTTGTGGAATCAAAACCTTACAATATCTAATTTGTTAATATTTAACATTCCAGATATCTCCCTGATCTCCAATGTGATCTTCAAGCACGTTCCCTCAGCTAGACTCGTGGAGGATCTGGGCCATGAGATCACCTATGTGCTGCCTTATGAAGCAGCAAAGGATGGTGCCTTTGTGGAACTCTTCCATGAGATTGACGATCGCCTCATTGACCTCGGCATCTCCAGCTATGGAATTTCAGACACCACACTCGAGGAGGTAAGTCCGTGTAGATAGGTAGGTAATGTATTTTTAAGGTGATAAATGTGACAGAATGGTCACCAAGTTTTTTCTGTGGTGCAGATCTTCCTGAAGGTTGCAGATGATAGTGGAGTTGATGCTGTAACCTCAGGTAAGATCAAACCAAGTGAATTCCTAGTTAAAATATCTCCACTCCAAATGAAGAGATCTAGAAAATCAAAGTTCTTCCAAACATTTCTTGCTCCAGATGGCACTGTTCTCCCACGAAGGCACCGCAGGCATGCATTTGGTGACCATCAGAGCTGTCTAAAACCCTTCACAGAGGATGATAGTTTTGATTTCAATGATTCGGAAGGTGATCCAGGTACTTTTGTAATTTGTTGTCCTTCATCCATGACACCATCTTCTCACTAGCAGTATTATAATCACAGATTACTTCTTTAAACTGAAAGATGAACAGTTTTCACACAACATAGTGAAGACATTTATTTGTGGTGTTTGATTACACGTTCAGAATCCCGTGAGACGGATTGGTTAGGAGTCTCTGATGGAAAAGGCTCATACCAGGTCAAAGGTTGGAGCCTGAAGAGGCAGCAGTTTGTGGCTCTACTCTGGAAACGTTTGCTCTATGCCCGTCGTTCTCGGAAAGGATTCTTTGCTCAGGTGAGGTGATCATCTCAAACTGTTAGTTTACCAAACTTTACACACCTTTCTGAACCTTTCCCTAAACCATATCTGCTGCTTCCAGATTGTTCTTCCAGCTGTGTTCGTGTGCATTGCCCTGGTCTTCAGTCTAATTGTGCCACCTTTCGGAAAGTACCCAAGCCTGGAGCTGGAGCCCAGCATGTATGAGGAGCAGTACACCTTTATCAGGTAAGCACCCCTGATGCTTACAGTTTACAGTTTTAAACTGCACACAATGAACCCGTCTTATTGAATTCTTATATTTCACTTCAGTAATGATGCACCAGAGGATACTCACAATAGCAAGCTACATGGAGTGTTAACAGACAGTCCAGCCTACAGTGGGAGATGTTCAGAGGAGGGGACACCTGGGTGAGTCAGAAGAATTCAGGGATATTTTATAAGGTTGTAAGGTGTTGCTCTTTCTGAGTCTCATTTAGCATGCAATGTAAATGTTACATAATTGTTTGATAATGTTAGAAATGCTGATAAATGACAGCTATAAATTACCAAGCACATTCATGACACATTTCTTTAGCCACGCCCATAAAATGACATAAAAGGCAAAGCTCACAGAGCACTGAAAATAACATGTGCTAACTAACATGTTTATTCTTCATTTTCTGTAATCAGAGATGGGTTATGCTCAATGCCAGAAAGTGAGTGGACTGTTCCTGAGATTCCAAAGACCCTAATGGACATGTTTCAGACCGGAAACTGGAGCATCGAAAACCCATCTCCGGTCTGTGAGTGCAGTTGCGAGCAGAAGAAGAAGATGTTGCCAGAGTGTCCACCAGGAGCAGGTGGCCTGCCACCTCCACAGGTAAGCCAAACGGCCAACGGCACTTTATATAACACTCTTGTATAATACGTGTAATAAGGAAAGAGTGCAGGCTTTTAAAAATCTTTTGTAAAATCTTCTGATGTAGATCAAATTCAGCAGTACAGACACGTTGCAGAATCTAACAGGGAGGAATATTTCAGACTACCTGGTGAAAACCTACGCACAGATTATTGGAAAGAGGTGAGGAGAAAGAGTAAAAAGAACTGAAGGATCATGACTTAAGTACATGCTGTTATGTGTATAAATCTCTGACAGCAGCTTATTTTATATTCATTTGCAGTTTGAAGAACAAACTCTGGGTGAACGAGTTCAGGTACTTCATACATCATGTCTTAAGACGTTTAATAGTGAATGTAGTCTTTATTATAAGTGCAAACTGTTTTCATGTCAAATTTAGGTAACAGTAAAATCCCATCAAACATAAAAAGTTCATGTGTGTGGTTTCTGTATAACCAGTACATCTAACCTGACTTTTTTCTCACTGGTTGATCACAGATATGGTGGATTCTCATTGGGCGCCAAAAGTTCAGAAGTCCTGCCCCCTTTTGACGAGGTCTCTCTGGCTATCGCTCAGATGCGTGCTCGTTTCAACTTGGAAAGGGTAAGTATTATTTTTAAATAATACATTATCCAATGTTTAATTGAATTAGTTTTGGATTGTTCGTTAGGGATCTAAATCTAAATCTGGATTGCTGTAAAGCTTCTTTGGTTTGTGCTCAAGTGAACAATAAAATGGTTTTGTCGTTTGGGACAGGGCACTGCAGCAGACAGGTTTCTGAGAGGTTTATCGAGCTTCATCAATAACCTGGACACCAAGAACAATGTCAAGGTTGGTCTTTTTTATGGAATGCTACGGGATTCATGGTGAATGTGTATAATTAACAGAATAGTGAATCTGAAAGAAAACCTCTGAGGACAACTCCAGTCAGATTTCAGAGACATCAAAATGATGATCTGGCTTGATTCTTGATTGCGACCTAAACTGATGAATTCACACCATCTTCTTGTCTTCATGTGCAGATCTGGTTCAATAACAAAGGGTGGCACAGCATCGCTGCGTTCCTCAACGTGATGAACAACGGTATCCTGCATGCCAGCCTTCCTGTCGGGCTGAACCCTGCCAAATTTGCTATCAAAGCTTTTAACCACCCACTGAACCTTACCAAAGAGCAGCTCTCTCAGGTGGCCTTGTGAGTAAACATCTTCCTCACTACCGAAACTTGAAGCTTTTAGATAAACTAGTCCCTCAAAAGCGCTCACTTTTCTCTGACTTAGATCTGACTCTTTTTTTTTTATCAGGATGACCACCTCAGTTGATGTTTTGGTCTCCATCTGTGTCATCTTTGCCATGTCCTTTGTGCCGGCCAGCTTTGTGGTCTTCCTCATTCAGGAGAGAGTGAATAAAGCCAAGCATATGCAGTTCATCAGTGGAGTTCAGCCTTTCCTCTACTGGCTCGCAAACTTTGTGTGGGATATGGTGAGATCACTAATAATATCATTTACCCTTCTGGATTGTGGTCAGGTGTTGTTAAATTTTGTATAACAGCAGCTCTGAGAATAGCACGGCTGCAAATCGCAGGTTTAGTCAGTTACAGCTATGACTGTAACATGTACATTAACTGAACCTTTCTTGCCTTTCTCTTCCAGTGTAACTACATTGTCCCGGCAACCCTCGTCATCATCATCTTCGTCTGTTTCCAGCAAGAGGCCTATGTCTCCTCCACCAACCTTCCTGTCCTCGCACTCCTTTTACTTCTTTATGGGTAAATTCACGTGTTTAACGCCATAGAGGAAACCTTTATTTCCTCTGCGATACTAAAGACTTAACTCCATGTTGTTGTGTTTGTCTCCGTACAGCTGGTCCATAACTCCTCTGATGTACCCAGCATCGTTCTTCTTTAAGATCCCCAGCACAGCCTATGTCGTCCTAACCAGCGTCAACATTCTGATTGGAATCAATGGCAGCGTGTCCACCTTTGTCCTGGAGCTTTTTGGTAGCAATGTAAGTGAGAATCATGATCAGGACCATTCATGGTATAACACGTGATCGATTTTATCAAGGCTAATATTTGAACAGTGACACAATCACTGTAACACATCCCCATGAGTGGATTATTGATTTTATAAAATGGGGATAAAATCCAATGTTCAGGTTCGAATCAGATTTTAGAACCAACATTCTTTGTTTCTTAATAATCATTGTAAACATGTGACTGATATATAATGGTTTTATATAACTGAACATTCTCTGATGTGTCCTGGCGCAGGAGATTGGTGGCATCAATGACATTTTGAAAAACGTCTTCCTGATCTTTCCTCACTTCTGCCTGGGACGTGGGCTGATTGATATGGTGAAGAACCAGGCCATGTCTGATGCCCTGGAGAGATTTGGTAAGATCCAATCAAATAAAATCAAATTGCTTCAGAAGCACTGTGTGACATTCTGGAAGTATATAAATGATTTTCAATGTGTGGATCATCAGGTGAGAATCGATTCCGTTCTCCTCTGGCATGGGACATGGTGGGGAAGAACCTCTTTGCTATGGCAGTGGAAGGCGTGGTCTTCTTCTGCATTACAGTGCTCATACAATATCGCTTCTGCATCAAAGCCAGGTATCTCCTCAGTTCCTCAGTGGACATATTTATGATTCCTCTGTGTCCTCTGTATGCTGATTAAACCTCGGTGCCTACAGAGGGCTTAGTGCTCACCTGAAGCCGATCAGCGAGGAGGACGAGGACGTGGCCAGGGAGAGGCAAAGGATTGTGGGTGGAGGTGGACAGGGTGACATCCTGGAGCTCAGACAGCTGACCAAGGTTGGATTACTTCCTGCTTATTCTGCAGTGCATGAATAAAAAGAGTAAAGGTAAGCGATTTGAACAATAAAGTGATGGTCTGATGTTCTCACAGGTGTATAAAAGGAAGCAGAAACCAGCAGTGGACAGACTGTGTGTGGGAATTCCACGTGGAGAGGTAAAACTTTCTGAGAGCTCTAGATATCTTGATTACATTTGATAACATCACACCTGTGATATTAAATGTGACATTTCTGTTTGTAGTGCTTTGGGTTGCTTGGAGTGAATGGTGCTGGAAAAACGAGTACCTTCAAGATGCTTACTGGAGATTCAGTCATCACAAGCGGAGAGGCTTATCTAGCTGGCAAGAGGTACGCTAAGCAAAAATAAAATACTCTGCAGTTATAGTAAAGTCATCAACAATGAAGTGCTTGGCAGCTGTACTACTTTCAGGACTTCAGTTATAGATAATTAATCAGTGCCTTCCAACCGATACATAATTGCTTTTTATAGAAAAACTAATTAAGAACTCTGTTTCAGTGTGCTGACAGAGATCGATGAGGTGCATCAGAACATGGGCTACTGTCCTCAGTTCGATGCCATCAATGACCTGCTGACTGGCCGAGAACACCTGGAGTTTTACGCCATTCTGCGTGGAGTACCAGAAAAAGAAGTGTGCGAGGTTAGTATGTGAAAAAGAACATTATCAATGTGTAATATTTGAGGAAAGTGTAGTAAATCATTCCATGTTTGTCTAATCCAAATCTCGTACCTGGTGATGTTTGTAGGTGGCGGAGTGGGGAATCCGTAAACTGGGTCTAGTGAAATATGTGGACAAATTGGCAGGAAGTTACAGTGGAGGAAACATGCGCAAACTCTCCACAGCCATTGCTCTGATCGGAGGTCCACCCGTGGTGTTCCTGGTGAGTGTGAACAGACATGAATCTTATTTACTTGCATAACCAAGTAACCAAGACCTCATCACATGAATCCTCTGAGTTAAGGGACAGCACAGTGTTCTTACTCAGGATGAGGTGTAGGAGATCATTTCCCAGGTTCCAGGTTTCTGCATTTTTCCATAAATTTATACATCACTCTGTTGTTGTTTTGGAACAGGACGAACCCACAACTGGTATGGACCCCAAAGCACGACGCGCTCTGTGGAACTGCATCCTTAGCATCATTAAAGAGGGACGTTCTGTTGTTCTCACCTCACACAGGTAAGAACCACAAGCAGATTATTTATACTATGAATGTATGGACTTCCTTGACAGAAATTTTCTATTAGAAATTAATTAGAATTTTAAAAATATTTAAGAGTTATATTTTTAAAAAAACAGAAACGTCCCTCAACAGTTCCTTGAATGTTTAAGGCTTCTAGCTTTCTAAAGGGGCTTTTATGTTGCATGTTTTCTATATGGTTCTGTCTAGAATGCTCAAGATTTAAAGTTTTCTCAAAATGTAATTTCATATAGGTTTCAGATTTCTTCTGCATTTGTGTTTAGTACAAATGAGAATAATTAGGTTCTCCAGTTTGTTCCTCTGAAGTTTCAATGGTGCATCTTGCAGAGCGTAGAACCTGTTTAGAAAGCAAATATCACATAATGACCCAAAAGTCCTAGAATAAACCATTTTGTATGCCACATACTGTTAGAGAAAAGGTTCATTCTGGAACCTACTAGGGTTTGGTTTGTCTCTCTGAGGGAAAGATTAAAGGTTCTAGGTACAAACATGACAACAAAAGGTTACCCCTTCCCTTACCCTTTAGAAAGCTAGAACCTTCTTCTAGCCAAAGAACATATTGAGAAACCCTTTTGCCCAAGATTGTACATTGCCTTGGATTTCATGTTTAGAGATGTTTATAAATAAAAGAACTTTGGATGGTTACTTCCTAAAAGCTTCCTCAAGGCTATTTGGAAGTCTCTTTGGCAGGGAAACCCTCTGTAGTAGGATTCTACATAAAGCCTTTAAATGGTCCCCTAGAAGGACAAACCAAAAGAGACTGAACCTTTGTTTTAATGCCCTAATGGTGCCACATCTAACACTCTTTTTATTCATCACATTTTTTTGGGCAGTATGGAGGAGTGTGAGGCTTTGTGCACTCGCATGGCCATCATGGTCAATGGCAGGTTCCGTTGCCTGGGCAGTGTTCAGCATTTAAAGAACAGGTAGGAACTCAAAAGAGATCTCGCTTCTCATGGAGACACAGTTCTAGTGTCTTTATTCTGTCTAGTCATTAATACAGAACATGGGTGTTTTTCTGTGACATTGATTCTCACTGAATGTTCTTAGTGAGTAATGTGTCCTACAGAACAGTGTTTGATCAGCGTTCTCTCTTCAGGTTTGGTGATGGCTACACAATCATCCTGCGTGTGGCAGGATCTGAGCCTCATCTGGAGCCTGTGATGGAGCTGATCGAGTCAGAATTACCTGGCAGCACCTTAAAGGAGAAACACAGGAACATGCTGCAGTACCAGCTTCCATCATCACTCTCCTCACTGGCTCGGATCTTCAGCATCCTGTCCAAGAACAAAGAGCAGCTCCACATCGAGGACTACTCCGTCACACAGACCACACTAGACCAAGTAAGAACTCGGCTCTAGCTTATAGTCCTGTAGTTTCCTTCTTCAGTCTGTAACACGTGGAATCATGTGTGAAACACTGATCTGATTTCTGAAGTAGAACCCCTGAAGTACATACCACAGAAAGTGTACAGTACTGTAGAACCAAGCAACTTGAGTCTATGATCTTAGACAAGGGTTTATTCTAGAACCCTAAACCTGGTGCCTCTGAGGGAACCCTCACAGTTTGCCTATGGGGGAAATGGATTGGTTCTGAGTGAAAGTAATTTAGCAGTTGAGAACCATTAACTATCCAGAGAAACTTTAAATGCACTTTTATTGCAGTTAAATACTTAAATGACCAAAAGTCATTGTTATTTTAATACTATATAGTGTTTACTGTATACTATTTGAAAGAAAGAAAGAAAGTCTAGAACATTTACGTGTTCTTCAGTTTGTCCCTCTGGGAAAAATCCTTAAAGGAAAGGTGAAGAACCGTATCATGTTTGGGTTTCAAATGTATAGAGTTTTCAAGTAGATTCCCTTCGGAAAGCTAGAATTGTTTTCCATCCTTTGTGGAACGCTTTTTGCTGAGAACACCGAACACTGAGCTGGATTGTAGGTATACAGTTCTTTAATTTAGCTTCTAGAAAGTACACTCTTGAAGGTTAAATCTAGAACTGTAAACTGTTATTTAATTTGGATGGTCAAATGTTTGACATAGGCTCATACCTCTACAATAGAGTAGAATCTTACAACAGTGTTGCCTGTTCCTGTACCCTTTAGAAAGCTAGGCACACATGTATCATAAGGTGCTTGGGAGCCCATGACCCTGTTACCGGTTCACCGGTTGTCCATCCTTGGCAACTTTTGGTAGGTACTAACCACTGCATACCAGGAACGCCCCACAAGACCTGCTGTTTTGGAGAAGCTCTGACCCAGTTGTCTAGACATCACGATTTGGTCCTTGTCAAAGTCACTCAGATCCTTACACTTGCCCATTGTTCCTCCTTCCAACTCAAAAGCTTTGAGAACTGACTGTTCAGTTGCATATCTGACCCCTAGACAGGTGCCACTGTAATGAGATGATGGTCAGTCAGTGTGTTGATCAAGTCACCTGTCAGTGGTTTCAATGTTACGTAACTCATTATGTTTTAGAGTTAATTATAATATTCAACACGGTTCTCTAATCTTTTTTTGGTTGTCTTTAGGTATTTGTCAATTTCGCCAAGGACCAAACCGATGAGGACCATGTCAAAGACATTTCCATAAACAAGAGCGATGCCGTGGTGGACTTTTCACAATTGGACACTTTCCTCATGGACGCTAAAGCACAGGAAACAGTGGTGTAATCCATCACAACCCAACACCAGTGGACGGACGTTCTGAGATCCATTTTTAAAAGACTCTAGTTTCATTTTTAATATATTTTTTTGTATTTTTTGTTATGTTTTCAGTGGTGTGTGTACCCAGAAGAGGGTGCTGGATCTCAGTCACGCTACTGAAACAAACTCAATGCAAACCAATGCAAAGACAAAAATCCACTTCGATGCCGACGAGGTCAGGCCTGGTGCTGCTCCTCTGCATCACAACTTTAAGGTGTTTGAAAAAAAACTTGAAGCTTGAACAGTATTTTTACAAAGGTTCTTTCTAGGGTTCTACACAGTTCCACTCAGACACTGCCAGTAAGACGCATGATTCAGGGTCGAACTTCATCTCTTTTTCCAGCGCACGACAGACTCAGCCACACTCGGCAGTTTGGGATTTCACATTTTGCATCAAATGATCTCAAAGTGACATTTTTTATTTATTTTGTTGTCCAGCTGTAACGGGAAGTTTTTCGAGTGCAGAAAGCATCTGACGTGTAGGTGTTGCATGCCGTACAAGCGATATGCACTGAGAACCGACAAGTTCTCTAAAGCATGTTCTTGAGATTTGCTTCTGGTATCTCATCACTGGTTTAAATTTTGTAAAGAACTTTAGATAAAAGCTAAAAAAAAAGGCAGGAGAAGGTTCATAGATAAATACTGTATAAATATCATGATGCATATTGTGCCAAACTGAGATCCTGTCAGAAAATGAATGTTGTGGAGTTTTTTTGGATATTTGACACCGTTGTAGACTGCACGTGCTGTGGACCGTGATGTTCATGCAGTAATGTTCGACACGTGTGTGTTTCTTGACTTTAATACCGAGTTTTAATCTAAACATTTCTGTTCCAGGCTGTGTGTCATGTTTAATGTGCAATCTCTACAACAGCCACATGCAAGGTTTAAATTTAGGATAAAACTCAGGATTTATTCTGTCTGCATTTCATAAACTCTTTGCACCCTTTCACTTTTAATTCCTCATACATCAGTGATCCTATGAAACCTGATGGATATTTCAGGCCATTTGTTTCCAGCCTGAAGTTAAAGCTGTGACCAAAAGTGCCACCAACACACATTTAGTTCATGATTAAATTCTGTTTGTAGTAATATTCCCTTAAATCAAATAAAATGATATATTAAAGAGGATATGGAGTTATATTAAGAGAGAAGTAAAATGTTTATCATCGGTCCAACATTGAAGCACTTTATAACAGTCTCTAGTTTCTTTTTGTTTGTTTTTTTGTCCTGGACATTTACACTTTGTAAAATTTCCTAAACAGGATGCTCTTTTTTTTAACAGAATGTTAAAATGTCTCACCATACTCATTTTGTGTTAAATTATGTGTTTTCACTTTAAGTATTAAAATCTATATTACTGTATTGTCTTTTCTGTACTTATATATGAATAAAAACATTTTGTCCTTATACTGTGTTTGGGTTTATTTGACAAAAATGGTGTTAACATTATTGTACTATTTTAATATACACTATACCATGAAAGCTACATGAGCTGTTGTATACATCTGATACATACTCATCTACTGTATATATCATTGTACCAGGAGATGTAAAGCACAGATTACTGTCTGGAATTGCCAAAACTAACTCGATCCTCATGTTAACTGCATGGAGGTAAAACAAATAAATAAATAAACTAACATGATACAGTCTGTTAAATTAGGAATTAAAATTAATTTCATACCAACATCTCAATTCAACTCTCATACTGAGTACTCTAATAGTCTCATAATTATGACTGAATATACAGTATGTACAGTACAATTCAGTGATATTTAAGCGTAGCAGTTTCTAACCTAGCAGTCTTTTGCCAAAGAATTTCAGAGACTTTCAGAAAAATCCAAGCTATTTTAGAGTATGTCCAAAAGAATACTTCTACATTAGAGTAAAATAGCTCTTCTCTACTCACTGTGACTGAGACTACTGCTGTTGTCAACTCTGACCTAGGTATAGTAGTAACCTTGGTTGGAGAATCATGTGCCTTTCCAAGGATGAGAGCACAGTAAATTTCACCTTCTCATTCTTCAGTCTCAGGTAGGTGCACTGACCAAATCCGCTGGTGCTAGCATCGGAGACGTGATACAGTTCTGTTTTGGTTACTTTCACAAAGTTGACTGTTAAATAGCATCACTTCTCTTATCCTTTATAATTGAGAAGATCATCTTGCAATTTCTCCCACCTTGGTCTTAGTTTCTCTGGAGTTTGGTCATCCCAACCAGTACCTTAATGACACATTTCCTGTAGGATTCTTTTTCCTTTACAGTTACTCAGTGGCAATGACTAATTGGTGCTTGTGTATCGGAGTGAGGTGCTGAACAGCCCAAAATTCTCCACCCTAAATCTGTAAGAACAGTGTAGTGCTCATCATGACTCCCAGATACAACCTCTCTGGGCTCTGAAATCTGGGACAATTATAACTAATTAAGAGATCTACTTCACACGTTAGGAGAGGAGGTATAGAGCTGAAGATCTACCCGACAGGTCAGGTTCGGGCTCAATTTCTGTCATTTTACTCGGGTTCGGGCCGGGCTCGGGTTTGCGCGGTAAATGAGCGGTCAGGTGATGCGTTTCGATTAGCGCCAGAAACCCAGCTGGCATTTCA
>JAOVVH010000040.1:290517-300785 GCA_028566435.1 Scorpiodoras heckelii
TTTTCTCCACATAAGAGAAGTTTATTATTTTGTAGCAAACTTTTTCACGGACCCCCAGGCATCGCGCTGCGGACCCCCGGGGGTCCCCGGACCCCAGTTTGAGAACCACTGATCTATAGATCAGAATTTCAGCTTTCATTACCTCAAATTTAAACCTATGGTGTCAGACTACACACTTTTTTAGGTGAGCAAAACTATTGAAATTGATTAAAGTAAATAAAATTTAATACTTGGTTGTATATTTATTGCTCACAACAACTGATTTCTATAATATTTTTTTACATGGGACAAGAAAGCAATTTAATCAGTCATTTTTATTTAGAGGTGAACAGTTCATGTATTTAAGTATTTTTAAATGAATTATTGTTTGTGTTCTTCTCATACTCCTGAGTGTATATAACGTAACATTTACGTAGATATTTGTGTCTCGTTCCCTCGTAAGATTTCTATCAGGATAGTCTGTCCGACCTCCAATCTCCTCGACCAATCGCGGTGGTCGCTGTCCATTGTGAGAATGGATGTGGGCCAATCGTGCCGCGGGAGGACATCAGACTGCACCAATCGCGGCGCTCCTTTCCATTCTCACGTTAGATGACGTAATACGCACTACGTACTACGTGTGCGGCAAACCCGGAAGTGCAATGTGAAATACGTGCAAGTTTATTTATGGCTTATTTATAAGTTTATTTATTTATGTGTATATTAGTTGTTTTGCCATTCATTCCGGTGAACTATGTTTCCCTGCTGGTGTTGATAAAAAAGCACGTAATGTGTTTTTGTTATTGTCTGTAGTTACTGTTGAATGAATTCAGATATTTATTATAATGACTGATTGAAAAGAAATGTTTTATCACAAGAAGAATTTACACTACTTTTGGAAACTTATGATCAACTTTTCTCCTATGGAAATGTATATTAAATATAGGAGTATGAGATTTAAAAAATAATTTATGATTATATAACACTGCTTAAAATCTTCAGGGATGAAGGATTAGAGCGTAACAAGCTCCTTTCATCTCCTTTTCCCTCTTTTCTATTTTTTTTTTAACTTCTTCCCCCTCCTTTTCCTTTCTTCCCCCCGTAACAGAATATTGTTCCCCAGCTTTGGCGCAGAAGAAAGAGGAAAAGTGTTGTCAGAAGTGGGATTCGAACCCACGCCTCCAGGGGAGACTGCGACCTGAACGCAGCGCCTTAGACCGCTCGGCCATCCTGACTTATACCGTTACAGCGATAATGTCTGTTATGATGTGTTCTGCTTAATAAAATTAGACCCAAAATCGGGAATTTGCTAACTAACTACTCAAGTTCATAAGTCTATAAGCCAGGCAGCAAGCTGACTAACTACTGTACTGCAGCTGTCATTTTATTTTGAGAAACAACGAAAGCACACAATTATTATAAAAAATATATATAATTTTAAGTGTAGTATATTCTAAGATTAAAACCTCCTAGTAAAGATAATTATCTATAATCGTAATGGAAAAAAAGTGGTTATAAAAGTGTTCTGTAATGACGTGTTGTTGAAACGCGCATGCGCAAGACTCTCTCGGGTGTATTACAGATATCAGTACACGAGGTGGCAGTATAAAGCTAACAAACTAACTAAAAATTAACCAGAAATTTCACCATAACACACACAAGTGCATGAGGTAACCATAGTATAAAATAACACACACACACACACGAAATCGCACAATGCCCTGCAGCAGCTGAACACCCAGGATGATCTTTGCAATTTGTTGGAAATAGAGTATGGCATCATTTCAGACCCTAAATTGTTTTAGGTGAAAAAGGAAAAAAGAAAGTATAGCGATGAGACTTCTTTTGTGCTGTCCCATGCCTGCCTCTCGCCTAATCATGTATAGCCAAGCTGTAAGACTCTCACACTGAGTCAGGAGAAAAGACAGATCTTGATATTTGTTTTTCTCCCATGACTTTTAGCCGCCGCTCACTGAAACCGCCCGCAGGTGTAGGTGCTTACCTCTCACACACTGGACCACGCCCTCGCCTCTACATCAACCTCGTGCTAGATTTAAACGCTTTATTTATAATACATATACACAAAATAACAAACTTTAATTGTTTTTAATATCTTCTTCATCATGGAACATTTCTGTTTATTAATCTGGGTTAAAAATACATCTGCATCTTTGCTAACAGTTTATGGTTAAAAATAATCAGAAACGCGTAACCAATAAATTCAAAGCATTGCCATAGCCTTGTAACCATAACACTGAGATTTACAAGAAATTTTTAAAATTCTTTTAGAAACAGTGTCAATGTATTATATGGCAAGGCTTGTGTAGCAGCATGCATTCTACTGAATGTGGTTTTATTTAACTAGCCTTTAAGTATAACCCAAAATAAGTACTCACAATAAAGATAATAACTGCTATTCTCTGATATATGTCAGTATGTCAGTGTTTAGGAGAATAATTTTTGTACTCCCAGTCTAATACACACTATTAAATGCTGGAAATCTCCAGATCTGACCAAAAGACCTCAGTCAGGACTCACTGAACTCACCAATTCAAATACTGAGTGGCTGAACAAGAGAGGAAATAATTTTGGTCATGCTTGAAATGATTAACCGAGTCAAGAGGCACTGATCAGGTATAGCATACATGCAGTATTGCAAATATGACACTGTCTACGGAGCATGTTTTCACAGAGGACTGAAAGATCCTGTTCAGGCAGTTTCCAGGATCAGAGTTTGGCACGATTAAGAGTCGAGTGTGTTCTGAGGCATGTTCTCTGAGTTCATTTATTCCTCTCAGTCCATCCTGCTGAGATCAGAGGAGCGACTGCTCAGATCTTCTTTCTGTCATTGCTTTTTGAAGTGATCTCCTCAGTTCCTAAACAGCGTACTCCCTCCAGAAGCATCGGGGTCCCGTGATGGCGGTCTGCAATATTCAGAAAATAAAGACAGCAGGCCTTACTTACCAAGTCTCTTTGGGTAAAGTTGTGTGCAAATCAGAGCATGTGAGTGGAGCAGAGTGGCAGTTACTTCAGCTCCTACTCTGCTCCGGCTTTTCCATTTTCTGTTCAGGCTCAAAACGTTCTGCATTCACTCTGCTTTTATATGACATTAAAAAAAACAATACTTTAAGAAGAATGTTAGGCTTTATTCAGTTTAAGCAACATTTAGTAGATTATAAACTCTTTCAATTTAAACTTATTTAAACAAGAAAACAACTGTTTGCCTATTGTGCAAGAAAACATTAATGGGATTAATCCAAACTAATGACTAATAAATAAAAAAGAATGCACTGTGGATTATTACCCTAATACGCATCATCATTAATCATTTTAATTGAGCATTTTTTAATAATTTTTGTGAAAATAATGTGGAGAAAAAAAGCATGGATGCTGTCAACCTTTTTTCTGTTGTATTGCTAATCATTAATTGTTTTCAGTAAAGATCTCCATTAGCTGTTGATTGTAGATTTCTTTTGGTGTTTTTGAACACAAATGTAGCAAAAATAACATGTGCATTGATTGTAGATGTTTGAAAGCGACATTACTATTAGAATTAACGTGCAAATTTTATTTTATTATTTGATATCATACTGTTGATAAACTGTTCGGCCATGTTGGAAACAGCGTTTGCGTCACTACTTGAGCAGTTCGTGCTGCATCAAATATTTCGATGTGTCCAACTTCACAGGGGGTTCATGTGGTGCCTCCTCATGGGAAACTCGTCTTTCTGATAAAACTGACACCACTTGAAAGCGCAGTTAGTAAACTCCATACTTGGCTACCATGTAGTTGCATTATGGGCCAGTATCACACCGACACTCCAGCTTTGTAAAAATCACTCGCTCTCCTCCACTCCGCACCGCTCACATGTTTGTGTAAACCAAATCAAAGAATACAAAATTCCAAGTGTTTTGGAAATAATGATTTTCTTTGTACTTTTGTGTGTATTGTGATGAATCCAAATCACCAGTATATTACAAGGTGTGATCATGGCATAGCTCATGTGCACACAGTGACACAGTGAAAGGTCAAGTGCACAGACAGCTGTGAGCACGAAATGATAGATCAGGGTATAAAGACAGAAGAAATGCTATTTTAACTGGTGTATATTCCAGGAAAAAATATTTAACAATATATAATATTACTACTAATAAGCGAGCATTAAATCTTTCCTCAGCAGAGGAGTTTTTGGCTTATGGCTCTGTGCAGACAGACCAGCTCGTCCTCTGTTTACACAACATAACTCAATGATTAGTTTTATTTCTCTTAATTTACATGTTTATTTCAGCTTGCTTTCTTTATATTACATGTTCTTTAATTAATGCCAATAAAAGCAAATGCTTGATTTTGACTAAATGTTCAGAATGGAGCTCTTAGTCCATGAAATAGTGAACCTGCATGAGGTCGTGTTTTTGATCAAGACGCGTCTATACGTCTCTCTGGATAAGGAAATCTGCTAAACACAGTAAAAATAATAAACATAAACTATTTGAACTCCACAGTATATTACAGATATAAAAGTGCAGTAGACTAATTACATTAGTTAGACTTCTGATGTGTAAACCACCAAGCTGACACTGTTGGGCCTCTGAGCAAGGCCCTTAACCTTCAACTGAACAGTTGTATAAATGAGACAAATGTAAGTCACTCTGGATAAGGGCGTCATCCAAATGCCATAAATGTAAATGTAAACAAAAATAAATATACACTCAGTACTATAAGTAGAATACGAACATTAAAAAAAATGTAACCTATTATTCATTTTAAAAATATTGAAATATTCTCTGAATGTTATTAAACATTATACAGGAAATTAACAGCCTATTAAATGTGGAAAATTATGGACAATTTTGATTCCAACGTGTGTGAAAGTGCTCTTATTCTCACCCATGACTCGGGCCTGCACTCTGACTTTAATGCTGCTGTCTCTCCTGTTTCTGTTGACGAGCGTGAGATCCTCCTGCACCACTCCTTCCTGCTGAGCGCTGTACTCACACACCACCTTCACACCTCCTACAGACAAAATAAACAAGAGAACACAGTAATCAGGAACAGAAGTGTCTGTGTGTGACAAAGTGTAAGAACAGGAAAATTACAAAGAGAAAGGAATGAAGGAATGGTGACATTTTGAAGGATGTGGGTTAGAGACTGGTGTAACTCTCAAACAGGGGAATGCTGACCCCTAGTGGTGTTTGGCGTTAATGTTAAAAGTAAAATGATTTTTTTTCTGATGTAGTGACGAATGAAATAGAGTTAGAACTACATACTAAATACTACACCATTAAAACAATCGAACAAGCATCCAAGTAGGAAGGACACATAACGTAATGAAAGCAAAATGAGCTACTTCAAATGAACAACCTCAGGGGCCATTAAGTAATCTACTTATTATAAAAGATTATATAAAGTAAGTAACTAGTAAGTACATAAGCAAGTCATTAGCTTAAAAAAGTCCCAGGGTCCTGTAGCTTAAAAAAAGCAGCATTTGCGAGAAAAACAATTAAACTGTTCATGAATATTATAAAAAATGACTTAATTGGACTTGACCTTCTAAAACCTTCTTGTTTATTTATTATTAATGTTTTAAACCTTGATTACAAGCCCTGCTCACCTGCTTCCTGTGTCACAGTTTGAGAACCACTGCAGGGTGTATAAATAATTAAAGACATAATAATTCAAAGACAAAATATCATAATGGAGAAATGAAAATATGGACAGATCCAAAGAAATATACTATACATCAGTATAGATCTTTTTTCTGCTCATGATAGTGATGGTAACTTTTTAGCTCTTTGTTTCTTATAGGCATTTATTAAAAAAAAAAAAAAAAAAGCTAACAGTGTGATTTGGTAACGTGTGAAACACTGTGTGGAGAGCAGCGTTACCTTCAGGGCGTGGTACGATGTGGGTGGCACGTAGCCGTGGTTTGGGCGTGGTGCGTAATGCCGGAGAGAGCGAGGTATCTTTTCCCAGAGTGGGGACTTGTGGGATCAGGAAGACGATTTCATATTTATGGTGGATTTTCAGGAATCCTGCCTAAACAAAGGTGAGAAATGTTAGAGGCTTGTAGTCAGGATGGAAGTTAAGAAAACAGCATTAATTAAATTAAATTGTCATGTAATTAATGGTGGACTGAATGGCACAAATTTCACACAAGTGAAAGTGTTAATGCTTTTTTAAAAAAACGATTCGGATGGATTGTTGAAATGGATTATAAACTACTTTAGCAGCGTTATTTGTTACACAGGATCAGGTTTTTATGGATTTCAATCTTAACATGCTTGTCTGCTTTAGATCTTATTTGTGACACAACACCAACACTTTATAAACGTAATTTTAAACAAAAGGAAAGAAAAGTACACTATGGGGTTGCACATGGATCTGTCTTAGGTCTGTTGCTGTAAATTAAAAAAAAATTGGAATGGAAAAAGTACAAAATGAAAATCAGGAGAGCTGGAAAAAGTTAGACTTTCAATAAAGATTCAATAATGATGGAAATATTCTTTTTTTCACTTGATTTTTACATCATATTTCACCAACTTTAAAACTGTGAAACAACTGAAAGGGAACTCGAGCTAGTGTGTATAAGCGTGTGTCTTGTGGTATAACGTTAAACATGTCTGTCTGTTGGTGCTGTGAATGAACTTAAATAAACGTAACCATTCAATCCCACCTCCAAGTGCTACTGCTGTACTGTGTACTGGAGGCTATCGTATGAGTGTCACCTTGACCAGGTAAGCTCCATCAGGCTCGGCTACAGCGGTGATGATGTTGTCCTGCTGCGTGTCCTCACGGCTCTCACAGACGACATCGTCCACCGTCTCGTCTGGGAAATGGACGCCTCCGCCTTTGGACGTGGAGCCTGTTGGAGTGCCAGAAAGTGAGAGGAGATGTTTACAGATTACCGAGATGGAAGAGTGAGTGGGAGGGGAAAAGACACACAGTGTGGATATACAGTATGACAGAAACAGAGTTAATGTACATGTTAGAGTAAAGGGGAATTGAAATTAATGGTTTAAAAACAATAAAATGGGTTGATCAATAAAACACCTACAGAACACACAGTGAAACAAATACACAGATGACTGCACTCATGTACTGTATTATCAACACAACACAACACACACACACACACACACACACACACACACACACACACTGACTTTTCCTTCCTGTTGCCATGTCAACACAAGGCTGCTGTGAAAGATGGGTGGAGTTGTTCAGTGTCAGCGGGACTTCATTGTTAATGACCAGCATCCACGTCCCTGCTGAGACACGACAAAACAGTTACCTTCATTTTATGTCCTCCTACACAATGCGTCCTTTAAACCAGGGCTCTGAAGGCCAAATATTTTATTTGAATTTTATTCTATTTGGCTTTTATTTAACCAGGTTACATCTCTTTTTGAAGCGAGCCCTGGCCAAAAACTAACAACATTCACGCACAGAACATAAACTAACAAACAGCAAACAAGTAGAATTTGACATCCAGTGACAAGAAAACAGCAGCATTCATACTGAAACTACTTCCTTTATAATTAGCTATAATCTGATAATGGAATGAGTTTTGGAGCACGATAACTAAAAGCGGTCATAATAAATTCAAATTTCATCGCTGGAACATCAAAATAAATTTGACTCATAATAAAATGTAGGAAGGCGGCACAGTGGGTAGCGCTGTTGCCTCACAGCAAGAAGGTCCCGGGTTCAATCCCCGGGTGGAGTGGTCTGAGTCCTTTCTGTGTGGAGTCTCCATGTCCTCCCCGTGTCTACGTGGGTTTCCTCCGGGTACTCCGGTTTCCTCCCACAGTCCAAAGACATGCATATTAGGTTAATTGGTGTCTCTAAAGTGTCCCTAGTGTGTGTGTGTGTGCCCTACGATAGATTGGCGCCCTGTCTAGGGTTGATCCTGCCTTGTGCCCTATGCCGTTTAGGCACCGGCTCTCCTGTGACCCTGGGGACAGGAATAAGAGGATAAGAGAATGAATGAATGAATGAACCATAGGTTTATGATGTGTTTGTGTGTTTACAACATTGCTGATAAAAAAAAAAAAGAAATAGTATAAAGACAAATATGCTCATTTAAAGTCTGGTTAAAGAATCAAAAGTAAAGTTTGTTTTAAAATGAGTTGAAAATAGCTGCACTTTGTTTTTTATCCTGTTTCTACATCTAGTTTAAATTGTGTATCGGAGAAAAAGCAGTGAGTAGTCTAAATAATGTTCACAACGTTACGTTCATCTTCTCTGAACGAGCCTTCACCAGTGATTGGTTTTAAATGAAACCCCATGATCCTCTTTGCTGATGAAATTCAGATGCAGAGTCATTTAAGCCTCCGAATGTGAGAGCCATAAAGTAGTGCTGCATTTAAAAATCAACTATAAACAACTATAAATTCATTTATTACACTAATTAAAATAATTGTAAACTGAACATAAGTAGCTGATTTAATTATTTAATGATTTATTTCCATGTTACTAAAGCCGATGATGTAAAATTACTCCTTTCATAACATGCAGAGTTGAAATGCAATAAAAAAAAACTCAGGTAGTTTCTAAACCTTCCTTAATGTTGTGTGAGCTAAAATTCACCGACTCCACTGTACAGTTTGATTCCTCTGCATTTCACTGCTTGCTCAGCAGGATTCTGCAGCATCTCATAAATAATTAAGTGACCTTGTTCCTGACGACCTCAGTCTCAGATCATCTGCTCTTCCTGCAGCATTATAAACCAGTAGGATATTATTTAAACGTCAGTTCAGTAAACACTGAAAATAATTACACCCTGACTTTTTTCTGGGTGATGTGTTACATAAGAGAAATAAACACTGATGTTTTACATCTGCAGAGTGTGTAATCGCTGTTAACATGCAGTGTAATCTGGTAATTTATCGTTTAATCGATTCACACTGTGTCAGTCTGCAGTCTGCAGTCAGTCTTGTTTCAGTCTGAGGGAGCAGATTTAGAGTCTGAGAGAAACAGACATTCAGAGAGTGATACACAGTATATTATGTCTTATTTTGTCTTATTAACTTGGTGAGGGAACAACTGTTTGTATCTGCTATAATGTAAGTGTAATGTTTTGTAAACATTAAATGTAACTATACACTGAAGTACCAGAAAAACTGGTATGTCTATGTAAACTCCACAGCAACACCACCTGTGCATGTCATGTCATCGGTTGCGTCCGAAAGTGTGTGTATAAAGCAATAGACATCTATGGAAGCTTCTAGAGCTGTTTCCACCGTGAGAACGGCAAGTTATCACGATTTTGTGATTTTCAACACGGTTTAATAGTTGTAGCTCGTGAGATGGGTCGTAGCATTTCGGAGGTAGAAGCAAAGTTTGAGCATTTCAAGGGTGAAACGTGGTTACAAGTACCCTGGCAAAACCTCAAACTTACGTCAGCAGTGTGGCTGTAAAAAGACTCTGTGTGACCGTGAACAGCGTCGGCTGGCCAGAATCGTTTCACGTGATAGACGTAACATCAGAATTCAATGCTGGGGCCTCAAAAAACATCAGCGTGAGGACTGTGCAATGTTCAAAGATCCCGTGGAGGACCTACCATGTACCAAATTAACTGGTGTACCAGTAAAATATGATGTACTTTTTTTTGGTAAGTTGCAGCAATACAAGAGGAACAAAACATCTGTGGGCATGCTGTTGTAGGAGAATAATCAACTTCAGGATGGCCGTAGTAACTCCGCTTCATCACACCACCCTGATGGTGATTATTTACTTTTAACAGCGGGATGCCAAGTGGGTTTTTTTTTCCTAACTTGAAACTGACAGGACAGAGATTGATAATGAGATCCTGTTTATCACAAAATACTTCAAACAGAAAATCACAAAGTCCTATCATGTCTGAATAACACAGCGCATATAACTACAGTAACACATGAAAGGCTCTATACGTCTATAAAGCGTTAACAATGTGTTTCATCTATAAAGCAGGCATTTTGATGGCAGATGAATGTGAACAGAAAATAAACAGTATGATATTTGCATTCACAAATACACACAAATCTGATCCGGATCTTTTTTTTTTCAATTTTTGAACATTTCAATTTTATTGAAATACCTCAAATAAATAAAGTACTTGCGCTTATTTGCGGCTGGATTTCTATTTTAATGAACTGAGAGAATAAACATCTCTTTATTTTATTTCAAGGTGAGTGTATATGACGGGACATCGTGTTCCCACACACACACACACACACACACACACACACACACACACACACACACATCTGGGAATCAAAGAGTCACTCACATCAAATATGAATCAAGTA
>JAOVVH010000040.1:315892-329258 GCA_028566435.1 Scorpiodoras heckelii
CACACACACACACACACACACACACACACACACACACACACACACACACACACACACACACACACACTGATTACAATGAGTTAAATGTGGAAAAAACAAACAAAAAGTGTTAAATATTCTGTATGAACAGGTGCTCAGAGATAATAAAAACATCAGCTTTAACTGGAAGGATATTTCTTCTTCTTTTCTCCTTTAGAGAGAATACAGGACACATCCGTTTTATTATTAATAGCATACAGTATGAGATTATCTGAAAATGATATGGGTCAAAGACAAGCTTTACAATAATAAAATTACAATAAAGTGTAATGTGAAATCATGATGTCTCCTATATAAAAATATTTTTATTTGATCATTGAAAAAATACATTTTAATCTCAATTTACAGAAATGAATCCTACTGAAATTGAATTGAACATTTAGCATTATTTTTATTTTACAGCTTAGTTTAAAATCTCTACATTTGTTTATAAGACAAAAAAAATGCCAAAATGGCAAAAACATTCAAATGTAATATTCTTAAAGAAAATGTCACAAATATTGAGACTCATGGGTCTTATGACACAATTTTAAAAGTTTAAAAAATGTAAGCATTTCAGACGTTTTCAATCATATATCATTTAAATTTTATTTTACAGAGCAGATTTTAAGCCTACACCTTCTCTCTATTATGACTTCTTTAATCTCAGAAAATTCTTGTTCATCTAATTCTGTTTCTCCTAAGGAATTCTTTCTATTCCCTATTTTGATTCAGATTTTTTTCGTTTAATGATGTTTAATCTCCCGGCCCTGTGGAGGTACATGAGCGGCTGAATGAAACTACCAAAGAAGCAAAAAGTGATAGCTAAAGTGAACAAATCACCTAGGAGCTGTTTATCAGAGAACTGGGATGTGATGGATGATATTACAGTCAGAGGGAAATAATTCACCAGCAGCTTCACCTGCAGCAGCGAGATAATAATAAAAGCTCTCTTCTTTACACGGCTCTGTTCTCCCTTGCCTTCCTTGCTTTCTCCAGGGCCACTGCGCTTCAGGACGGAGAGGATGGACAAACTGCAGAACAACTCTACACATATGATAGTCAGCAAAATCCCCATTAGCGGAAAAAAGTTCCCGCTCATTAGGCCACTCAGAGCCAGAAGCCCTGCTACAAGCCAAACCACACCCAATCCGAGAGCCTTGTACCTCAGAGGTTTGTACCTCAGGTAGATGACGGGATGGACCACAGCCATGTAGCGCTCCAGACACACACAACACTGGAACACAGGCTGACTGTGAAGACTTAGCCTGCACAATGTTAAGCTAAACATTCGTAAAAGTAGCGGCTTGGTCAGTAGGTAAAAGTTAAATGTTGCGCAGAGGACGATGAAAGCGCAGCTCAGTTCCGTACAGAGGAGATGAAGTGAGAAGAATTCAGACTCCAGCGTTGCACGAGCGCTTCTCATCATGAGCCATGCTGCCCACAATCCACTGGGCAACATCAGTGTGAAATTCACCGTCCCAAGCAACAAGATCACGATGATCCACAAACTCACGTGGTTCAGTGGAATCACCAAACTGGTGGTGTTGAAGGACACAGTGCTCTCGTTCAGCATGTCTGAGATCAGATCTGTAATACACATCATATAACTTAAACACTGAGTGCTTTTTTCTGTCTTTCTCTCTTGAAGATAGTTTTCTTTCAACTGCTAACATGCATTCCTCAAAACTGAGGTCACACTTAGCAAAACAGACATGTACAGTGTGTGTAATGTCACTGTCTCAAGGAAACAATCTCCAAAATTGCAGGTTTACAGGAGAATATTCTATCATTTTAATGTAAATTAAAGTAATTAATGTAAATATTGTGTGTTGGTCCATTCATCATGGAACATTCACATGGCATTAAGGGCAGTTTGAATGATGTAGAAAAATTACGTTTTTAAAAAATGGAGATAAGTGGGGGTTTTGGACAGCAACAAAATGCAAAGATATAGAAAAATGAATATATTCAAGCAAATTCCTGCATTTCTGATTCATATACTTTAGTATGGTCAATAAAGCAAACAGGTATTATTGTTATTCTATAACAAAATACTGATTTATGTAAAAAAAAAAAAACATTCTTTAAACATAAAACAAATCATCATTTACTGTATTACTGTTCCTTGTTGTTAGTGCTTTTATGTCAGTGTGTTATGAGTGATAATATATGCTTTCTAAGCATGAATTGTTGGTAGTGTTATGGCTGAACAAGCTTATTCTGAGACATGTATGAAGTGTTTTGGTGGTTTAAAGGTTAGATTAACTGTCTGGCCAAGATGCATGTTGATAATGACTAACCCCGACATTCAGAGTTTTGAAAAAATGGCTACAAGTGATGCTTGTAAAAACGGTAATATAAACCTGTGATTTGTAGAGCTGCTGTCAAAGCTGATGAATCAAACCTTCTGACCAATCAGAATTCAGAATTCAACAACGCAATATAGTGTTAATTTGTCATTTTACAGCTTGAGAAAGAATGTTAACTGAAATTGTATCTCAGGTTGTAATAAATAAAAGCTTCAGCAGTGATTTGCATGACATATCAATCAAGAAATCCATTCACTCACCTGTGCAGGGAGAACCAGGAAATGCGCCCAATTTACAGAAGACCTGCTGTATGACAGAGAGTGTCATTATATAGTGGGGTAAAAAAAATAAACAAGGATGTGGGCTGTCTCAAAGTCCACAGTGACCTTGGAATAAACTCACTCTTTTAAATAATTTTAATATTGTAAATATTCTGTAAACACAGTAACCAATTAAAAGGTGCATATTAATGACAATTCAGTCTTGTTGCATACCAACAAACTAATTTATTGAATATTATTTGAAAGTAAAAAGAATAACTTCTTTCACATGAATGATATGATGATATAAATAAATTATTTGTCCTGTTCGGGCCAGTCCCTGATTAATTTATGTACACAGGGAAATGAGACTCTTCCTGCACACCTGCAGTGAGAAAATGATATGATGGGACTTAAACAAATGTGGACGTGTTGTCTTTAGAGCCTGGCGGTGGCTTCGGGAGACGGTCTCTCATTCACGCCACACTTTGTATATGGCTCAATAAACCATGTAGAGTGATGGATTTTTGTTTGATTTGTCTCTGACCCAGATATATCTGTTCTTATTTCACTGTGAATATGTGAAAAATGAGTATTGATTTTATCCTATGCTCAGAAACAAAGGCACTCTAGAGGTACAAACAATGTAAATAATAGATCATCTGAACAATTAATGTTTTTCTATAATTATTATCGCACAAAAACCTAAATGTACTCTTTTACACAAGGATATGTTATTGAAAAATGTCAAATGTAATTTACATAAGATAAAGATTAAGATTTAAAAACAAATGATACATACATAAATTCTACATTTCATTTAGTATCATATGTATAAAATATATATTTTTAATTATTAAAATAAGAAATATAAAATTTAATTTTAAATATAATTAAAGGATACATTTTTTAACTGAATTAGGAAATTTCATTATTTTTAGGACTTTTCTAACGATGTTTTATTTAACTAAAATTATTTTAATATTAAGTCACAGTTTTTGATGTTATTTTAATTAATATATTAAAAATAATAATGACAAATACTAAAATTAAGTTATTGAAAAATATAGCAGTTGATATGGTGATGGTTTTTGTAATGAGATGTTTATTTATGGGTGATGTTTCAACACCTGGATGTAAAATGTGGAGAGGTGCATGGCGATGTTCAGGTAGCTGCAGTGCAGACCTTCTGGTCAGGATTGGACTGGGCTTATAACCCATTAACAGGCTGTGGTGATGATTCCTCACACAGTTTCCCATGTTTTCTTTTTTTTCCATGAATAGAATCATGTTGAAAACTTCACAGAATAATGGATAATAATATAACAAGCAGGAAAAAAGTTATTGTATCGACTGTGTCTTGTTCTTTATTGGTTTTATGTAGTTTAGGAATATCTTGGGTTTGTACTTATTTATTGTTTATTAATTTTTTTAACACCACTTCAACATTGGTGGCTATACATGACAAACACAAGGTTACATCGATACACAAGTCTTTTATCAGTACACAATTTCAACTTTCAAACACAGTCATGGGGCAATTTTGTATCGCCAATTCACCTAACTTGCATGTCTTTGGACTGTGGGAGGAAACCGGAGTACCCGACTCCACACAGAAAGGACCCAGACCAACTCCACCTGGGGATCGAACCCAGGACCTTCTTGCTGTGAGGCAACAGTGCTACCCACCGAGCCACCGTGCCACCCTCTTGGGTTTGTACTTGTTTAACTTGTCATTTTTATTAGGTAGTATACGGCTAATTTCTAGCAGTATCATAGCTCAAAGTAGCTTGAATTCAGGTCTACCAGATTTAGCTTTGGATATTCCAAGTTAACGAATAAGCACTCTTGTAAGTCGCTCTGGATAAGAGCGTCTGCTAAATGCCATAAATGTAAGTGTAAATGTAAAAACTCATGACATTGCCATCTTTACAAGCATTTAATTAATCTTAATTTTCTTGCATTGTGGAGAAAAAAGATTGGATGCACAAACCCTGTGGCAAAATTCACAGACATGCTAATGGCTATGCCTATGTTGAATACCGCCAGAGGAAAGTTTTGTTTCAAGATAAAAAGAAACAAAAGTGGGATGGTTTGCATCAAAAACACCATTAAATTGACAAAAACTATTTTAAAAGCCCTCCTCTTGATAGTGTTTTGTCCAGCTTGGTAATGTTTCCTCTCCATGTTGCCTGGACCTTTTTGTCTCAAAACCTTCAAAATCAACACAAAACAGAAAAGGTTGACAATTAAAACAACAGCATGCATGGCCAACATTGTCCTATATGGCACCTGTGGGAAGGAGGACATGGAGGAAATGGCAGACACCAGAGCGTTTATCCAGCTCACCGCAGCGCAGGCCAGGCGATACCTCACGTGGTTGTACTTATGGAAGGTGATGGGATGGACAACAGCTACGTAGCGCTCCAAACACACACAGCACTGGAAGTAGCAGCGAGCCGACAAGCAAATCCCCCAGAAAAAACCCAGAGCTTTAGTAACACACAGGTTAGCGTTAATGTTGCATGTGATGGACAGTGGTGCTCCAAAGGAAAGAAGGATCTCAGAAATGGACTGATTGACAGTAAAGGTCACATCCATGTCCTTCCCTGCACCCTGAGTGAACAGAAGGAAAAGGATGTAGCAATTTAAAGGAAGTCCAACAGACAGAATTATGATCTGGTTGCATATCATAATCACAGACGAAACAGTGAGACCCGAGTGGTCCTTCATGTCCAGGGACGAGTTTGTCATGTTGCTGTTCATCTTCTCAAATGTCCTATGAGGATGAAGACAGACAAAATTTATATGGTGAGTTCTGCATTCATGAGGATTCCTCAAGGGTTCCTGAGTGGTTCTTTGGAGGGTTCATAGCTTCCTAGAGCGGTTCTAAAACTCAAATCAAGTCTTTAAAATATCTACAATAGAAATTAGAAAGCAGTTTGACAACAAGCACCTATTTTCTCTCTTCAATAACAAAATTAAGTGAATACATTTTATTCATATAGTAGGTTAAAATATAACAAAATATTAAAAAACCAAACTCATATAAAAAACTAATAATCTTTATGTGACAGCCATACTAATTAAAACACCAATTTACAAAAGTATACTTTCATTCTTGATTAAAACATCTAAGTGGCTAAAACACACTCTCATAATGATAGTAATAGTACATACAGTATGAATGTAATACAAATAAATTAATAATTAACCACAATGCATTTGGTTTTTAAATGCACTACTCAGGGGAAAAAGCCACAGAGAGATCAAATTAAAATGATGATTATAATTATTCCATATCTTCTTTAAAGACCTCCAGAATTACAAGAGAGATGTAACATACCTGTGAGGATCTCTGTGAATGGATAAGAGGTTAGAAATATATATAGGACATATAGACACAGCGTGTGTATGATTCAGCTGAGGCTAGTCATATAGGAAAATATCTCAGATGACTCAGGACATCCGTCACAACACTGACAGCAAATGCAAAAATGGTTGTTGATTAATTTTCCATAACAGCAGACCTGACAGTCGTGCAGCTGCACATGTTAAAGTGCTCACATTAATTCACATATCAATGCATTTGTTCTAATAGGCTATTGTTTTTATGGAAACAGCTCATTCACATGGGTGAATACATCAGACGCTCCACATAAACAGGTTAAAAAAACTGAACTATAAAAGAATTTATCATGACATGTCAATAAATTTTAAAAGTGTAACCGGTGCCAAGCTGCTGTGGTGTACGAGGAAGAAAACACTCAGGGAACATGCTGTTAAAGGAAAATAAACAATTTTGATTATACAGTTATGCAAGAATAAATCAACAGACTTACTATAAGAGTAACCATGCTCCATCACACCACCCTGTCACTCAGTAAGTCTGCTACTTGAGTTTGTGCATATGGTGTACATAACACTGAAAATGCAGAACCAATATGGTGAGATTTACAGGTTTTTGTATTTGAAAACTTTCAAATCAATTCAAGCAAATATTTGAGAATTGGTGTAATTTACAAAGTTTTCAGTGCACACACCTACTAAGAAACTGTGGCTAGCTACAGGTTCTCACCTTTCTGCTTTCCACAATTAGAAAACTTTTAAGCATTAAGGGCTCTTTACTTGTTCATCTACGAGACCCTTTAAAGGTTCTACATAGAACCCTAATCATAAAGGCTCCAAGTAGAAAGTTTGTAGGCTTCTAAGAACTGCATCTAATCCAGCGAACCATAATTTAACCACAGAAAGGATGAGCTATGTGTGGTGAGAGTCTGGAGAGTTAATAATTCATCACCAGAAGGGGGCGCTGTCTCAGACCACTGGCTATAAATCAAACATACGCACTGACGGCTGCAAAGAGCAGAAGATGAAAAAAGTAATTTAATTAGCAAATGCTGTGGTTGAGATGCATAGCGCATGGCAGGCTGGTGTACGTGTGCTCTCTTTAGTCATGCCTTTTGGGATTTATGTGCGTGGATGTTTATGCATGTAAATGCATAATGCAGTGAAGGATCAATCATGTGCAAGAAATCATAACTAGAGTGACACTGGCAAGCTCACAACAAATGCATGACTCTTCCAGTGAACACTGAACATGTGAGTGCCTTCAAGAAACATAGGGGCAAGTTAAGGGCAATTTAGTATCTCCAATTTGCCTTATTGTGGAAAACTGGAAACTGGAGCTTCCTGAACATGCAAACTCCATTCAGAATGGACCCTGGCTGACTGGTTGGGGAATTAAACCCAGGTCCTTCTTGCTGTGAGGTGACAGCACTACCCATCATCATCATCATCATCTTCATTATTATTATTATTATTATTATTATTATTATTATTATTATTATTATTATTATTATTACACATTGCATGAATTTCATGTCAAAAATTATTGGCACATAATGACTAGAGATGACATGCATTTTTCTCTGTATTAAAAAATAGAAAACATTTGATCCTTACAATGATGACACCCATTAGACAGCAGATTTATATATTCATCATTTTTTGGTAGATAACACTAATCTAAATCTTTCACAATCTAATCCATTGTTTTGCCTAGGGTTAGGGCTGGCTTAGGGAGCAGTGTGATGATCCAGATGTGCTTCAGGAACTCAGGTCAGGAATTTCAGTGTCACACTATCACTTACACATGATGATTTTCCACATTGTTCTTCAGTTCAGTTCTTCTACTGAGGGAACAGCAGATAGTGAGCGTGGAGGTGATGTTTGACTGTAGTTTTTTTGATCCAGATATGCAGTTGTCCATGTTAGAGCTGGTGAGTTGCTCTGAAATCATTAATGCCTCCATATTTTTTACTAGGGTTATAAATTTGACATTTTGCATGATTGTAATCAAGAAATAATTTCCTTTTATTCTACTTAAAGCTACGAATGCTAACCCTGCAACTCCCACTAACATTAACTATTCAAAATGTTATTCATTGTTTGGAGCAAGAGTGATTCTATTTACATGACCATTTAAACCATTTCAAGAAGACATATCTGCTGTTACAGGCAGAGCGATTTTAGAATACAGGAAGTGCTGATGGTTGACCAACAAAACAGGCTGTGGCAGCGATGGCATGATCAAGTGCGGCTCTGGCAATGAGAACCAGGAGAATCTCAGAGGTAAGCACCTGTACCTGTCTACTATTACTTAACTGTAATTAGGGTGGTCAGATCCACCCAATCCCATCTTTGCTCCTCTTTTTCCTTACAGAGATTTGTAGGTAATATATGTATGGAAATGAGCCAAATGTTGTGCCTAATATCCATTATTAAGATTTGCCACAAGGTGGCACACAACGCAGAGATGAGGAATGACCAGTGTATAGAAGACGCCAAGGTTTAGACTATTATTCCAAAAAGCTATTGAATTATTATTGTTAGTGATTACCAGTCTGTTCTGTCAAAGACAGGGGAAAAGATCTACAACTGCAGGACTTCTACCTCAGAGACATCCATTTCAACCACAAATGGGAGCAGCAGATTAGGATGATATAAGATGGTGACAAAAAAGACATTTTTCAGTTCTGGGGCATAGCTGTTACTGCCCAGCCTGTACTTTGCTTTTCTCCAGGCATACTCTCCTATGGAGAGGAATTTGTGCCAGATTGAGAAGCAATTTCACCACAGTACCAAAACGTGAAATGCAATACACATACCGTAGTATTATTTTTCCATAGTGACATCCAGAATACATGCCAAAATGGAAAGCAAAACCACTATTATATTGTTTTTCCACATCGCTTGACCTCTTTACTGAAAAACAATACACAAGGATTTGCATTTTTAAAATGACATGTTGAATTCATCTCACAATAGAATATAATACAATGCAATGCACAAGAGATTGTATCTAAGCACTGACATGCGGAAAACGTGCCAAAATGAAAAGTAAAAGATCCATTACATTGATTTATTGCTACTCGATTTCTTAACAGAAACACAATGCGTGTGGATTTTGCATTTAAAGAATGAAATGCTGAATTCATGTCAGAATTGAACACAAACCACCTTGAAAAACAATCAGCTCAACTGCATTGTATTCCTCTGTGTAGTGCTATGAACGTGTCAAAATAAAATGCAAAGCACATGATTGTATTTCATCGAGGAGCAGCACGGAATTCACGTCATAATGAAATGTAATCACTGTCCAATAGGAATCCTCTACCAAATTTGGGGCATGGCTGAGAAACTAGTCAAAAGAAATCACTCATAGCTGCACCTTAGTCCAGAGAAAATGTCTTTTCGCATAAAATATCTCTGACCCATCGAGACATGGACTCCAAAAGACCTCTGAAGTTGTGCTGTGGTTTCTGGGTTCAAGACATTAGCAGCAGATCCTTTAAGTCCTAAACCACAGATTACAGATTTCTTTCAGGCCACCACCACTTTCCAGAGGAAAACATGGTTCTTTCTATTTAATTTTTGGATATTAAATATTTTCTTTGACATTTTTCAGTTATTATTATGATTATGATTATGATTACTAATGTGATTGATATCATACATTTTAATCTCATGTCTGAATTCCTGACTTTGTCAAGGATTCCTTGAATGGATTAAAAACACATTCCAAACTCAAGTTCTAATAAATGTATCATTTTATTTACTAAAGAGAAAGAATAGGATGACAACAAAAGAAAGGAAACAGAAAGAGAAATTAAACGAAAGATTGGATGATAATATGGGAGCAGCTAATCTAAATGAATAACTTAGACCAAACAAAGGAATGGCTTATGAAAGGTGATATGAAGTAATTTGATAAAGAGATTTATGATAGTCAATTGATCTAGACTTGAATTGAACAGCAGGATGGATAACCAAAACCAACAACAATTTTAAGGATATGAACAGAAGGGAATGCCTTACTCTTTCGGGTTTGGGGTGACTGTATGTATGTTTTAGAAAAATATACAGTATGTGAGCAGGGATAGATTTTTTTCATAAACAAGGGCTTCCAGACATGCAAAGAAAATGAGAGATTATTGTCACATGGAGTGACTGAATTTTTGCATATGTCTCTTGGTAGCCTCCCTGATAAGTTTTTTTCCCCTAATTTAGTCATATCCAATTCCAACCCATTGGTATTTCTCCCATGTCACACGACGAACTGTCAGGGAGGGCGAGGGCTATCATATGCTTCCTCCAAAAGATGCGACGCCAATCGCCGCATCTTTTCAAGCTGCTGCTCATGCAACTTCCGGGAGCGGTGTAACGCACTCGGAGGAAAGTGCTCCCGCCCATGAGCTCACAGACGCCCTTGGTTGGACAGTGTCACTCTGATTGACATGGAAGAGAACGTATTCTGCCCCTCCCACCCTGAGAGCACAGCCAATTCTGCTCTCTGAGCTCCAGGCTATGGGCAGCTATAGCATCACCCGGAGTTGAACTAGCGATCTCCGGATGATAGGGTGAACGCGTTGCCGTTGCGACACTCGGGAGCCTCCCTGATAATTTTAAATTTGGAGGAAAGTCCTGATCTTGGTAATATTACTGTGGTGCTCCATTTTCTTCATGTGTTTCTGATGGCCTTCACAGTGTTCCATGGTATATGTAATGTTTTTTAAACTCTTTTGTATACTTCTCCTGATCCATATCGGTAGACAACGAGATTCTGTGTATGCTTTATAAGCTGTTTGTCAGGTTCAGAATCACTTAATTGATAACTGGTATATGATAATTAGTTTTGAACATGAATTTGAATAAACTGCTATAACACAATAAAAGTGGAAAACGACCTGATATGTTTTCATTTTTTACATCCTGTCCGATGTAGGAAGATCAGAGGCTGCAGAAAACTGCCCACTAAACAACAGGAGAAGCTCATACACAGGTGAAGGTGTAAGGGGCCATACAATGCTTTAATAGTGGAGCAAGGAAAAGAAGGATATAGTTAAAGAGCACAATGCCCTCTTTTTCTTCAGGTTCATTTCTTCCACCTTCTTCCCTCCTCCTGCTCCTGGACTCGGGACTCAGCCATCTCAAGACACTGAGGATGGACAAACTGCAGAACAAGTTGACTGATGCTATGCAGTAAAGGATCTCCATCGTGCCCTTATTAATGGTGAAGATCTCCTGCATCGCCTGGTTCCTCCAGTCCAGCAGGATTAGCATTTGCACCCAGATATTGGTGGACAACCCAACCAAGTGTTTAACATTTCAGGTACAAGGAACACAAAGAAGACTGGTCTGCACTGGTACCAGTGCAGAATGCCATTATCAGTCGAGGGGGAGGAATTGACACTGAAATTAAACACTCTATAATCCATGAAGTTTGTTCTGCTGAGAGACAAATGGTCATGCAGAGCTTTTTCTGTCAAGGGTTTTGAAATAATTTATAATAATTTGAATCCTGGGAGGGAATACATATTCTATTCAAATAAATTATTTAAATAGTTTGGCTGGAAGAAGCTGTTGTTTTGATGAGATCAGAGCAAATGTTTTTCATATAGTAGTTGTAAATTATTATTATTATTATTATTATTATTATTATTATTATTATTATTATCGGTGGTGGTCATCAACTATGAGTTGTTATACATTTTCATTATTTAGTTATTAGCATAAGGAGTTAAAGTAACAAAATTGGATATAAATACATGTGAATTAAGTAAAAACAAAATCATATCTGATAAATTAATTAAAGTGGCAGATTTATTTAAACCATTTTACTTCTAATGATCATAAAATCAATCATATGTCAGAAATTTAACAGTGTAACAGTGAAATAAAAGTGTTTTTTAAAGTGTAAAAAATTTATTAGTGATAAAGTTTATTTACACTCACCTGGATTCTCACTGCATATTAATTATAATTTGGAATTTTTATAGACAATTCAAATAAAGGTATAAAAACAAATGTACATAAATTTATCCATTTTAAATTCAGATTTTAAAGTCATATGTCTATAAAACAATTTATTGCTAGAAAATGGATCAATGATAAATCTAACTAACAGATTGTAGAGGGTTTAAAGGCCCAAAGGAAGTTGTGCGGTTTAGACAGGATGTGTAAATATTAATATAAAAGATTCATAATTTCACCTCCACAACAGTGCTGGAATTAATATAATTAATTAATAAAAATACAAAATTAAAAGGAATCATCCAACTTGTACTGCTGAGTTCATACACCAAAATAAGTGACTGGGAATGTATGCAAAATTTGTTTAAAAAACTTTTTCTGTTTACTAATTTACATATTAGCCCTACATCAGCAATGAAAAAACATTCTTTGGTAAAAAAGGAAAGAAATATGGAACATGAAGGGATTATTTTATCATTAACACACTATCAACTTTAATAAAAGGTAATAAGTTTAAAAAACATTAACAGCATTAGCTGGTAGTGTGTTTAAAGCATCCATGGAGCTGTCGGGGTTTTGAGGAGAAACTGGTTCCTAGGCTAAACCTCTTTGTTCTGCGTCATTGTCCTTTCCCTCCTCCTGTAAACACTCTTCCTGAGACTTTATAACGTTTTCTCACTGGATTTCTGTTGTGTGTGCAGAAGAGTGACATAAGGAACACCGATGAAAGCCCAGCGCTCACTGGGCCAGAACCGAAGCACCGGTCCTCGCTCCGGAACCTCACTTACAGCATCAAAATACGCGAAACACACACAGCACAGGTACGAGGCCACGCAGATGAGAATGTGCCTGAAATAAATACTCAGCGGTCAGACCTCAGGATTATAACAGGAAATTTTTCTTTCTGTGATTTTAAATTATGACACAAAGCAAAGTGTTCAGAGTTGAAAAAGAAACTAAGCTGCTATTCTCAACTTTTACTTACTGAAACAAAAAAACAGCTAAACTCTAAAATTAAAAATACACTTACATGATATAATTTTTTTTTTTGTCTGTCTTTCCTTCTCCTTTTTCTTTCTTTCTTTCTTTCTGTCTTTCTTTCTTTCTTGCTGGTTTCCTTCTTGTCTCTTTTCTTTTTATCTTTCTGTTTTCTTTCCTTTTTCTCCATTTTCTTGTCTGTCTCTTCTCTGAATGTACTGTAATGTTTCACAAACAATATCAGTAAACTGGACCATACCAAATGCAGTGTAAATAGGGGAAGTTCATGGTGGACCAGATTTCACAGAAGATCCTGTCACTGATCCAGCACAGAAAAGCGAGAGTCCACCACACAGCCGAGATTAAACCCAGTTTAAACACACCCTGGTTCTCACACCTGGGTTGGGAGAGAGAGAGAGAGAGAGAGAGAGAGAGAGAGAGAGAGAGAGAGAGAGAGAGAGAGAGAGAGAGAGAGCGAGAGAG